>JAOWBC010000002.1:17735919-17750402 GCA_028566105.1 Hypoplectrus providencianus | reverse complement strand
TGTGTGTGTGTGTGTGTGTGTGTGTGTGTGCTTATACTTCTCTTCTTTGTCTTTGTTTCTGGCCGCTCTGCACGTTGGTGTCGCATTTGATGTTGGCATAGCTAAAACTACAGATGGAGAGAGAAAAACAGCAAATGTTAGAGAGGTGCATGTGCACACAGGCTTACTTTTGCTTTGGAATAAATCTGGCTTTCACCTTAAATTGCCGCGTTTGACTCCCGTGCTAAATGACTGCTTTATCATCACTCATTTCATACGTCTCTCACTCGGTGCTGGAGCTTAAAGGTTACT
The DNA here is from genome assembly GCA_028566105.1 of Hypoplectrus providencianus. NCBI lineage: Eukaryota > Metazoa > Chordata > Actinopteri > Perciformes > Serranidae > Hypoplectrus > Hypoplectrus providencianus. The sequence goes on along the minus strand of JAOWBC010000002.1, from coordinate 17,750,111 downwards.
CCGTGCAGTCAGGGACTACTCGAGCATAACAATAATTGTTGTAAAATGGAGGAGGGTTTACATGTGCCGTATACATACACTCATCTCATCACACCAGTGATCTGAATGCAGCTGAAGAGTATTTTTCCACCTGCCGAATTCTCATATAAAATTCAGCAGTTATTTCTCATGCAATATTGATCAAAAAACCACAACGGGCCTTGTAATGTCTGTGTGAGAGAAAGTTCCTTGTATTGAGCCGTGAACACACAGCAGCGCGCCGCTTCCTTCTTTTCTTTAAAGAGCACTCGTCTTAATGAACCTCATACTCTGTTGAATAAACAGACGTTTTATCTTTTTGTTTAGACACTATAAAAACGCTGTTATATAATCAGTTCTCCACTGAATGAGCGCGTCGGTTGTTATTAATCAGTTCTTGAGAAAATACAGCTTCACATGCACTTCATGTATTACAGTAAAAACACTAGATGGCACAGTGTGTGTTTTAAACGCCACATAAGATGACGGAAGTTAAACGCCGAGATGTTTTTCGATTAATTCTTTTCAGATGCACATTTCCGCCGTCTGCGTTTCTGGTCCTGTCGGGGCACAGAGCCACGTCTAGTAAATGCTATGAAGATGTACTTTACCTAAGACCACTGTGCAGGCTGCCTTCAAATTGGATTAAATCCCTAAATCACATGATCAATCATCCACAGTTCGCTGTGCCAAGATGGCGGAGGATTCCTTCTCTATCTTAAGATGGCACGACTGCACGCTCTATAGCAACAGAAACAGAGCTGTTGTGGGTTTTTTAGGTTCTGGTTGTAATTTGTGAATGTGTGCGTCCCGTTCAGTCTCAGGAGGTAAAACATTAGAATTTGGGAGTAACGAACACAGAGCAGCAGACGCACAGCAGAGGCAGTGTGGTAGAGACAAATAGCGTGAGGTGATAATTGAATTTGGGAAACATTAAGGGATGATAGCAGGAGATACAGCTATTCTGGGAGATCCAGTCCCATAACAATGGCAGGAGACAGTAAATTCCTCTGCTCCTTTGTCAGGGCGAGTCAGCAGGCAGTGCCGGGCCGTGCCCCTCATTTTCTGCTAAAAAGCAGCAGGCAAACAGCGTGTGTGCTACTGTGTGTGATGATGTGTGCATGCTTCATGCATCGCTGAAGCGTGGATATCACGCCATGCCTCTGTGTGTGCCTCCTCAAACACACCTGCTCCTGACGCCTCAGAGAAAACAGCTTGGCTGTATTTAACCATACGAGGAACGCCAGAATGTCGTATTTCAGTGCGGCAGCAAACCTGCACTTCTTACTTCTATGCGGTACTTTTTGGAAGACGACAAATGTCACCAACATCATTTATGTGTTTGATTTTGTTTTTAGAGCTTTTCGGGGAGATAGTTTCAATGAGCAATGGCAGCTCAGCAGCAGTGTTTTTCCAATGTTGCCCTGGAAACAATGGAGCTTGTAGGCTGCATTCAGAAATGCTCAAATAAATTGAGTGTCAAATGAGTCAATAACACAGCAAGAAAGAAATAAGAGATTTGGCATGTGCAGATTAAATAAGCCCAATGAATCCTTCAGGTTTGTGAGGATACCTGGCTCTGAGGGTTGCCAAAGAGCCAAACTTACAACTACTTCATTATTTCAACAAGATAATGAACCTTTAAGAGTGGAATTATGCTTGTCTACAAACCCCAGCCGCATTTTCTTCATGGCTGCATCTTATGCAGAATATTTACTGCTTTACTGGGTCTGCAGATGGATGTTCAATGTGTGTTAAGACCTTTTCCTATTCCCATCAATGATAAATCTGTCCCAGAGAAAACCATTCACATTTCAACTCTAAGAAGTCGCTTTTTTTGAGTGCTTTTGTGCAGCAGTTTCACTCATCACCTGTCAAGGACGTTAGCACAGGCCTGATTTTCATGAAACTTTATGAAGGGATGTCGCATAGGCCAAGGAAGAACCCAAGCAAACAAACAGATTATTTTTCACTCTCATAAACATTGCAAAATAGGGCGAATGCATTAGGATCCCACGGGACAACAGACGAATCTCAGGGGGGTTCATGGTTTTAACTTTGCTGCAGGTTGGAGCAAGAGAGTCAAAAAACAAACTGCAGGTCCCAGAATTTAGCTAATGTGAACCAGAAGGATAGAGACGAGAAATACAGTCGAAAGGAGATAAAGAAAGAAATGAATCGCTTATTGGTAGTCACAGTCACGCTCTCACTGCCTCTATCAGCAGAAGTCTGTTCAAAAAGCAGGGGAAATAACAATGCAGCCCTAATTACTGACCAAATGTACCAATAAATTGAGATTTCACCGTGTGTCTGAATCTGTCAACACATTACCTGCAATTCGGCAAAAACATAATTAACCAAAGGGCATGTGTTGAAGTGTGATTTTAATTGTATCCAGGTGTTTACCTTCAGACACGTCGTGTTTCTCATCAACACAAAATAGACAGAAAGGGAACCCCGACCGCTGAGAGCGACTCTTTTCATGAACACGACAGCAGAGCACCTCTGAAGTTACTGTGGTGTGATATTAGTTTTAGCAGCTTCTCCCTTATCAATTTCTCACAGAACGTCATCTGAATTTATCACAGTTTTGTTGCTCTCAGCATCTCCCATGCTGTAGTACCACTCTCTGCCAGAACTGATACAGAGGCATCAGCAAGTGCAAATTAATGGGGGGAAAAATATAATAACTCATAGTTTTAATGGTGAACTCTGTGGAACAGGCTGAGCGTTTGTGCACGGTCAGACTATTTGCGGAAGCAGGATAAAAGAAAAAAACATCCTGCACAGGCCTGCTAGTTCTCCTCTAGTTTATGGTGAGAATGGAGGGGGGAGGAGAAGCGAGGGGGGGCGAGGTGTGTTTGGCTGTTTTTGGGGGTCGTACAAAGTGCACAATGCCCCTCTGTGAATGAGGATGGCAGGCTGGTGATGTCATGGCTGGCAGGACCCAGAGCCCACTGAGCTTGTGAAGGCGTGACATGATTGGGACACAGAGGAGTGTCGCTGACATTGTTCTACTGAATCAGACTGTGACAGGGGGCAGCTCTCCGTCCTGCAGCTGAAGAAACGCGAGCTGCCAGTCATTCAGTTATGTTCGGTAAATCAACTTGTACCAGCAGCTTGGAACGAAGACGGCTTTTTGGGCAGTTTTGGCGACTTTAAGGCGCAGATAGAGACGGGAAATGCTGTGAAAGAAGGCATGGAACAAAGGGTGGTGGACAGAGTCAGACTGTTGTTTATTGCAGTTTGACAGTATGGTGCTTAATAAAAATGCATAATATGGTTTTTAACTACGATATCAACTCGATTTTGATAGATAAGTCACACTGAGATAAATCTTTGTTGCTTTGGTGACTAGCTCAGGGGAAGGTCATCCACTTGAAATATATTCTTCTTTCTCACAAAAGTTTTCGCTTTCATAAAGAAAATTCTTAAAATGATAAAATTACACTGCATTTTCTGATTATTTAAAAGCTTATATTTTATGTAGAACATTTTATCACTGAATAAGAGTTTAAGTGACATGTTATTCTATATAATGTTGACCTGCAGGAATCAGGATCACTCAGCAATTTTGCTATTTTGAAGCAAGAGAAGAACAGAAAGTTGGGTAACCATCATGCACTCACAGGACTGGAACATGAACCAGTATTAGGAAGTCTGTGCTCGTGTTTAAGAATTTTACAAGTTGCAGAAAATGTCCACTATTGTTTTTAAAATGTAGCAGTGGGGAGCTAAATATCATGCAGTTTGTGTTTTCTATCCTCTTCCGCTGTGAAATTTCCGGTTTTTACTTCTGCCAGTGTGTGTTTGGGAGCTGAATCTCCTTGTGTTATTATAGTCTTGTTATATTCGTTGGACCTGATTGCTGCCGTGGTCGTCGGGTATGTTTGTGTTTAAAGAGAGATATCATGCTCATTCAGATTAAGGCCTCTTATCTGAATTGCATTGCAATCTGAAGTGACCTCTTAAGTATTGGGACCACTGGGAGTGTTTGCGCTGGCTGATTCGTGTGCCATAAACTGAGCGTGAGGTTACCACTGCAGCTACAGACACACAATTAGAACCAACCAGCTTATCGGCAAGTCTTTTTAAAGGCCTTTTAGCCGAACAAAGAGGAGCCAATCCTTCAGCTGTGGCATTTGCCAAAATGTTATTGGCACAGCAGCGTTTATCGACTGAATGTTGTTTCCTCGTAGAATGTGATGGAGGAGGAGAAAAAGCCTCCTTTTCAGAGCGGGCCTTGCTTGTAACATGTAAACACACACAGTGAGAGAGGCTCCTTTCATTAGCTATGCTAATCTGTGGTGCACGTGACTCCCCACAGACTGCAGGGTCCCTCCTGGCTGCGGCTCTCTGTGCTGTTAGTTTCTGTCTCCAAAGGGCAGGGCCCTTGTCTTCTCCTTTCTGGTTCATTGGGTTAATTTGCTGTGTGTTGCGTTCTCCTCTTGCTATAGTTGGACTGACACAAACATGGATCTGTCTGTTGGTGAATCTGCCCTTCTCCTCCAATCAGCATATTCTGTTTGTTTGTCTGGTACCTCTGACACTCAACTACCCAGACTGACAGCTTTGGGAGATTGAGGGCTCTGATATCGCTCCACTGTCCCCTTCTGCATCTCCGTTGCTGTCTGCTTTAAATGGAACAAGGCATGAGTCTGTACCGAAATTAAAGGAAAATATTGACATTGTCAAAGAAAAGCTTTTAGGCTTCTACGTACATATCAGGGTTTTAAAGTTAGTGACAGCAGCCAGACACAGGGCCTGATTCTGTCCACAAATTTTGCCTACCAGCACCACCAACAACTCACTGTGACCAGTTCACATCTGGTTTGTCTCAATCTGCAAGATGTGGAAAAAACAATCTTATTTAATTATTCTGCCTGGCATTTAAATTATGGTATGATGAGCAATAATGTCTGAAATCATAATTTTACTTTCCATATTCTCTTTTTCATTTAAAAAATGTATTAGACTAATATATTTGTCTTTGTTTTGTGAGGATCATTGCCATATAAAGATCTGTAAAAGATCTGTACGCTGGGACATCTCTGCAGCACCACACTACTTTATTCAGGATTGTATTTTGACACCTTTAACAAATTTAATTTGCCTTTAACAAATTTTATGCATTTTGCAATACTCCATATTATTGGTAAATTTAGATGAACTGTGCTGCCATTGTTTGCAAAAACTAACTATAAAAAATGACCAGCTGATACCCCAGGAATTTACTAATTAAATGTCTTTAATTATTGGTTGTTATTATCATTGGGCCTAAAGGCAAATGAATGCCTGCTTCTGCTGCATGGTATGGCTCTGGTCCTGATTAAAAAGTAGCTGCTGATTATGAAGCTTTAAATTTGCTCGGGGGATTTTGTTTCCTTTGGAAAGAGCGAGAGTGGTATCAATCTTCTCGTTTAACGCTCAGCAAGAATGCGAATGAAAGGCCTATCACCAGAAATGCTGAACTTCTTCTTTAATCTGTCCACCGTTTCAAACTTAAAGTAATTTCACTGTTTAATGTCTTCATTTGTGTTCTGTTTTGTCAGTAAAGCTCATATTTCAGTCAGATGATGGATCATTTTGAAGGATATTGCCATCGGCTAGCACTGTGAGCTAATAAACTGTTACTTTGATGAGTGTATTCTTTTTTTATTTAACATCAAATTTATACAGCAGCACCGGCTCTATTTCAGGAGCCGGCTATTAGAGGGTAATTACTACATGTTAGATTATGTCATTTACTCAGAGAAGATGAGGAGTGGAGAATGAGTCAACTCCATCAATTAATATGATATATGAGTCGATAAGGGATATGGGTGGGATATTTGCTGCATCTCCGCGAGTCGCAAGGTGATAATTTGAAATTCCCTTCAAGGTCTCCACTGTTTTTAATGAAGCCGGCGACTTAAAGTGGTGTTTCTTACACATGTAATTATTTCTTTATTGATTCGTCAGCATCTTAGGGAATGGTTTCTCAAGAAATATATCCCCACTATGATAACCCGTCTCAATTGCAATCATGAGAGGAAATCATTACAAGAAAGACCCCCCAGGGGAATGAGAAAAAGCTATGTTGATGTGCCTGTCCAAGTGTGTGTGTCTGGGTGTGTTTGTACAATGTGTGTGTGCTTACTTGCTGTCGTGTTTGGACTGTTACAGAACATCGCTCCACACTGACACTTACTCTTGTCTAGTAGCAACAAGGAGGTACTTGATCTCTTGTACAAGTGACTGATCACTCTCTTCTCCTCTCTCCCCTGCCTCTGCTCCTCCTCCCTTCCTCCCTCTGTTCTCCTCCAGGCCGAGAGGACGGGGGGAAGATGAGACCTCCCAGCCCTCTGCTGATCCTGCTGTACGTCACACTGTCCAGGAGTGTGAAGGTGGTCTCGAAGAGAGGCTCAGGTACGTTACCCTCCCCCTGTCCTGATCTGTGTGTGTGTCTGAAGCCTGTTCACACACCCACTGCGTGTTAACAGGTTTCAATGACTGTTTTTATGGATCTGTGTGTGTTCCAGTGGTATGTCTGCATTTCGTGGCAGCCGCCAACCATCAATGGCTGGCGCCGCCATTGATGTAATTTGGAGGGTTCTGGTCAATTTCAAGAACATAATTAATAATATTTGTGTTGCTCTTCTATGAACTTCTGTCTTCACCAAATTCAAGAAGTCTAGACGTTAAAACGCAGTGACTGTGGCTATTTGCCGGCGTTGTGCTGATTGAGAAACCTTAGTTATTGTTCAGTGTTATTGTTTTAATTACACACTTATGCCCTATTTCTCTTGCACGGTATGGCTCGGCTTGACTCGATTAAGCTCTCATTTATTCTTTCTCCTTATCCCTCTCATCCATTCAAAGACCTGGACTTGGGGGGGGCGGGCCATTTCTGCTCCCACACACTGGAGCTCGCACCCCCAACACATCAATCATTTTCCCTCACGCCCCTCTTTAAAAGCCCTCAAAAATGTAAATCTACTCTAAATGCCCCCATTTTCCCAACTCTTTGTTGTTGTTTCCGTCCTTGCTCTCACTGTTGACTGACCAATGACCAACTGACCAATGTTGTTGTAACTGTTCATGTAAAGTGTCTTTTGGTACCTTATATAGTGCTAAAAAAAATATTAATTGTTATTGTTATTATGACAAGAAAATCACTGAATCCTTCCAATGGCTACCAAACTGAGGGTTGTGGACTGCCATTTTTTTTTTAAAAGAAAGGAAAGGAAAGAAAGGAAAACTCCCTCTGACAATCAGTGGGCAGTCATTTGGCTTCAACTTCTAGTTTTGGCTCATTTGGACTAGAACATCGAATCATGTCACTCAAAAAAAAAAAAACATTCAGAAATTTGCGTATAGAAAAAACAAAAAAGAGCAAGTCAAGGTGAGCAGGGCTGACTGTACCGTGCACAGTAAACGCAGCATAAACAGCTTGATTCCATCATGGTGTCTCACAGGTGCGTAATTCATACTTTAGAGACATGATAGGCAGGTAACTGCAAGAGATGATCTTTGTGAGAACGACTCGTAAAAGAAAATGGGAGCGCTGTTGAGCAATTGAGATACAAGTGCGGGTTTTTTTGCCTGCGTCTCAGGTGAAGAGTGTGTGAATTAATGAAAAGATATACACTGTACTCCTTAAAATTAGCCAGACTTACCTCAATCTGGAGAGAGTGACAGCTACCAAATGATCCAATTGCTCAGTGACTGGGTCACCAAGGGTTACTGCGAAACTCATTTTGGCTCTAAATGCCAGCAAATTGAGCATCAATTGTGAACAAATGCAAAGGTCAAAAGAGAAAATGGAGAGCAAAAAGATTGAAGGTAGAAGCTTTTCATGACAGGAATACATATAGGGATTCAGGTAGTCAGTTAAAACACTGTGAAGACAAGCTGCCGTTATAGAGGAAAAGTCCATCGTATGCATTATAAAACACTTCTGAATTCTGTATTCACATCATAGTTTTATTCTTGGTTCTGGTTTGTTTAAAAATGCCACTTAGCAGGTGAAATCATGCATTTTCTTTTCCTGAAATCCAGTGGTTGCATTCAGGAACACGCTTCTTTGTGTGTTTGTGTGTGCGCTTGTGACACACAGGGTTTTATGCTTCTCTGTTCGTCTGGTTGTGTTTGTACTGCAGACATGAGTGGGCATGTCTGAAGGTTTAAGGACTGACCTTTAGCTAAAGGTTTTATATTGAAGGAAGCACACCCGCTAGACAGACACAGACACAAAGAGCAGAAGGGCAACTCATCGATGAATAATGCGCTTCAATCCACAAAGACGATCGTCAGTGACACAGAGTACAGACGCACTTACCCATACAGCTACGAAACAGGAAAAAAGGCACAACCAAGAGGTCAACTTTAAGATGTGCTGTGACGTATTTGCAGGGGCAAGGCAGCAAATTACTGCAGCTGAATTACTCAGAATTACATTTTGTTTGACTGAATGCTTAGTAGACGGGGGAAAAAACTCTCCAAACAAGGAGGCTATCCGTCTGTCTGTTGGATAGCTTGTTAGCTCAATCGCTAACCATACAATAAGTTCACACGGTTTATTTAAATCGACTCATGTCTCATAACTGTCTGTACACCATTCCTCTTCTGTAGAGCAGTAAATACTCTGACAGGAGGAGGATAAATAAAACTGGATGGTGCAATAGAGCTAACAAGCTACGGTAGCTTCCTCCATTTTGGACTTTTTAGCTTTCCGTTTTCTTAATGATCAGTACAGACAAAACGGCTTGCTATTGGTTTATGCTGAAAATTTGCACTTTAAAGTTCACCAAATTAGTTTAGTTATAATGAGCAGCTCATCTATCTTGTTAAATCCAAGTAAAAAACAGTTTATACATGTCGATAATTCATAGATCCCTGATGTCAATGTAGCTAATTCTAAGTCAATAATCATACCTGTAATTTGCGAAAATGAGAGAGTTTAGAGACCAGGCAAGCCTGTGTCACTGAAATCAACCTATTAGCCTGATCAGTCCCTTAAGACTGCTTAAAATGATCAATGACATATAATTGATGTTCCAGTTTTGTAGCCACTATTATTATCCAGCAGCATATGATGGCTTTGGTCATTTAACTGACAAATGCTCCCAATATGGTTAGAATACAGTCACAAAATAAGAGGCTCATTCAATGGGATTTAGCTTGATTTCTGCTGAAATATTGAGCTGGCTTTAATAGGTAATTGACTGCCTGTGTGCATGTGAGAGTACCTGTGTGTTGGTTTGCTTCGGCCCGTGGAAGATTTCCATATAGATCAGAGACAGGACAGCTCATCAGATCAATCAAGTGGGTCCTTTGGGTCCTGTGGTCACATATCGATAGCCGTAAAGTCAATATTACCTCCCAGCTGAGGGTTCAAAGGTGACGCAGTGTCACAGGGCAGTTTGGCCATTTAATGGCACTTTGAAAGGCTTCTCCGTCTGCCTGGAAGATAATAAATGGAGCCATGTGGAGATCAGACAAGCTCACATTAAACCTGTAATCTGGGACATGGATGCTGTCGTCTTTGAACCCCCTCCCTTTCTGTCTCACACACAGGCAAATCCTTGCACCTCTATCTTTGTGAGGACCCTCATTGACCAAATGCTTTCCCTAGTACCTTACACTAATCTAGACCATCATATCTAAATACCTTATGCTAACCCTAATCAAATCCTCTTTTCTTAACCCTAATCAAACCTCAGTGGAATCCAAACCCTAAAACCAAGTCTTGATCCTCAAACTGGCCTTTAGAGAAGTGAGGACTAGCCCAAATGTCCTCTCTTCCCAAAAAATGTTCCCCTTCTGTTGGACAAGAACTTGTTTAGGTCATTTTGATGTAGAAAGAACAAGAACACAAACACACAATGACAAATCCATATTTCCAGCCATATACATCCACATGTATAAACACTTCCATTTTCTTTGTTTGATAAAAAACAAAGCGCCCGAGGTGGCAGCCTGAAATGCAGTCAATAAGTTATTTGCATTAAATCAAAGTTAGTGTTGCTCTTTAAATGCCTTGATTAAAAAAAATCTTTAGACATATGTTCCTTTGAATGTACAAGAAAGAAAGAACAGGAGACTTTGTTTGAAAGTAGACATTGAAGGTGTTGTGAATGCTATCTGATTTTGTATTTTATTAAATAGTGTTGCCCTAACATGTCGAATTAATTTTCCAATCTTGCCCTATCGTTCTGCACAGTACTAGTCTCTGACAAATGAATAAGATGAAGCTTCAGTGTCTGTTAAAGATGAAATGCGGTGGTAAAAGGAGATTAATTGGCTGATAAAGTCCCTGGTGGGTGATTGTTTTCCGGTTCAAAGGTTTGGGATATTTGTCTTCATGTGCTGGGGATGAAAGAGATGGAGCAGCTGGACTGCTATTAAATTAACTTCAAATGACCACCTCTGGCTTCTTACCTTCCCTAGGTCAAAGTCATTTAGAGGTGGTAATATCTGCTAGTAAACCAGATATTTTAAAACAACTTGGAGAGAGGAAAATGAAGTTAGAGGCAAAGAACTTTTGTTTGGATTACTGTTCTAATGAATTGTTTTTTGGGGTTTTTGTACCAGATGGGAATACTTTTATTGTTTCTGTAGGACCGCAGGAATAGTAGGGAATTTGACTCCACAACCTTGAATAGTTATGGGTGAGGGATCAGCTATGAGGGCTTGATTAGCCCCCAAGGGACCGTGGATAAAGCAGCCATTCAATCGATTTTTCCCTCCCAATGTCCGGATGGGATTCCCAGAGTTTGTAGTTCTCTGAAATCCAACAATTATTCAATGCTAGGTCTGCTTGGGCCTGTAATACCTGGACTAATGAGTTTCCCAAAGGTGTGGAGGCTGCATGTGTCTCTTATTCCCACATTTTTTGCTCCACACTTGGCGCTGCTCATTGTTTTAACGACCAAAGAACTGGATATCAATTGGAGTAGAGTGCTTTTTTTTGGTTGTGTGTGCGGCTTGTATGAGGTTTTCATACACAGGTCGTGTTTGACCCACATCTCGTGTATGCTCCGCTGCTGCAAATGAAGGTTTTTACTCCAGGCGCTCTGCACAGAATGTCTTCTCACCTCGCTGCGATTGTGCAGCGGGCTGACCAAGGCCGTGCTGACACTGCGTGAGATTCACTCACAGGGACTCTGAGCAGGTTTCTGACAGGGACAAGCTGTCAGGGTCCATCCGTCAGACTCCAATTGTCTCCTTCTTGATCCGACCCGGCCCAGTCAGACTTGAGCGGGCCTGTTCCAGCCTTTTTGCTGGAGATCAGCCTGTAAAGACCCAGACTTTAATCAGATAGGACAGGGACTCTTTAACTGGGGTCTCCGTCTGCTCGCAAACCCAATTACCAGTTTGTAGCAGGCTGTAAGCCACACTGAAGAATGTTAAATATGGGTACGAACAAAGCACAAAACCTGGTGGTCTGCACAACACAACACATTGCCAAATGTTGTTAAGAGCAAAAGCATGGGGGATCAAGAATAATACAGGCCGAAAAAGGTATTTAGAAGTTTTGCTGAAAGGATAAATGAATAAGATCAACACAAAGTAAATCTCTGACAATTTGGATCAGTCAGCCTTTTATCAAGTAAATCTGTCAGCACATTTGACAGCAACTTCTTTCCTCGGTTATATTTCTGAGTCACTTAAATAAATACTTTTCTGTGCTGCTCTAAGACAAAAAAGATTATTGGAACAATTTTGGACTGTGAAAACTTTGCATAGGCATCTGTACTGTACGCATAAGCCAGTGAAATAATAAAAAAATGGATTAAAATATGATGACACTACTGCAATAGTTTAACATCTTGTGCAGGTATACAGGATAGAAGCAAACTTACACAAAGGTGGTAAATCAGAAAAAATAGCGCTGAGAAACAGGACAGTGGGATTTCCTGACTAGTTGATGCACATCAACCCACAAAGACGCACATCAAGACATCGCCTGTGGGTGGGCTTACATGGGGAACAATGGGTGCGTGGGTTTTGACACATTACACGCTGCCGGTGTGTTTTGTCATTCAAATGTCTTCCCAAGTCAAGCAATGCAACTTTTTACAGTAAGACAAACTTATCACACGCTATCTGTCCTGCAGCTCTGGGTCCAGTGCAGGAATCTGGAGTCAAAACAAAGCAAATTTAGACAAATTCCTCTGTGGCTTTTCCTCACAGACATGTTGGGATGGCTCTGTCCACTGGACCGAATCAGACTCTCTGCAGAGATCAATCAAGACAATTTTCTCTGTGGAAAGTTGGGGATGAAGTGGCAATTGTAGCCAGTCAACCATTTAAACCACTGTACCTCTTTAGATCTGGGCCTTGATCAAACAACAATCACCTCAGTCTGTCAAACCAGACTGCTTTCATCCTCAGGGATATGCTCAATTGTTTGGTTGGAGAAATGACAGAAACCACCATCAGTATATGTTGTTCCCAGCTTTATGTCACAATGACTTTATCCAGATAGGTACAGCATTCAGAAGAATGAGGACTTGGGAATTGGCCACTTAAACCTGAAAAAACCTAAAGTGAACAAAGTTGGCGGAGCATTTGGGATTAGGAAGGGCATCGATGGTGACAAGTGATAACACAGACTTTCCACTGTCCCTTATAGCTTATTGTAGAAAACATGACATATACTGATCAACCAAGATATGGGAAAGAATTATTTCTCATATATTGATTTCTTGGGGTGATAACTGATATACACACAGACTTGTCGTTTTCATTGGACTGTGATGTGTCATGATGATAGGCTTTACCAGGTTCTGTAGAACTGTTACTATTTCAGTAATGGTCATTTATTCTGCCTTGCTGGCTTTTTGCTCAGAGTGGTGATGTGGGTTTTTTGCGCATGACCACACCAACAATTGTGATGGTCACATGAGCATCATATGCATTGGGATGTCTGACATAGGAAGAGGGTTTTATTTAACTTTATAAATCAACTCCATATAGATACTGACTAACTAAATAACCAGGACTTGAGTCCATTTCATGCAACATATCTGCATTCATCAGAACGCCTCTATTCAGAACCATAAAACTCCTAATCAAACGTAAGAGACTGAGGTTTGCTGTAAACTTTGAACGTCACCATGGGTGTTGGTTGGAGCTGTTTCTTTAGCGTTGGTTTATTTTGGCGACTGCTCATCACATGACCAGCAATTTCGGCTGTTGCCAGTAATATCAAAAAGCTACATCTGATTGCGTTTCCTGGACGTTTGGCCTTAACTTATCTATTGTTTTGAGAACTCTGGTGTTTATCAGTGTTCAATTTCATTGTCAGCTTCCTTCCATGTGACCAAAGAAGCCGCCTGCCTGCCAAGTAGGGTGCAGCAAACGACTTAAAAGGTCCAGTTATATCAGGAAATGTCAGGGCAAGATTCCTATCTGGTGTTGTTATTATAGGCAAAAGTGATAAAAGCTTTTCAACCTGCTAAATTATATTTGTTCTCACAGTCTCATCATGATCATTAACAAAAACCAAACACATTTAGGAACAGTTTTAATCCACATTTCATCTCACCTCTGAGTGGCGTAAAGAGTAGTGTGGTTTACATATCGTTGGAAGACTCCGTGGGGATATGGTAAGTGTTTCCTTTCTTTTCTGACTTTGGAGGGTTTTGTCAACGGCTCAGCATGCACAGAGGAGGGAGCACTGTGTTGGTACTCGCTGCCCATCAATCAGTGTCACCTGGCCAGAGGTTGAGTGCAGTGTATCATCATGAGAAAGGTCTGCAGGCGGCCACTGCGTGCTGCCTTTTGCCCCAGACTCGCTGCCAAGACATAAACAGACAATAGCCCTGATTACTGTATGAATTGCTCACAGCTGCGACTCTGCGTCATCGCAGCCTCTGCTGTCCCATACAGGGACAAAAAAATAAAACGCCACATGAACACTTTGTCCATTTATGCACTCCAAATGTCATGAGAGAATACACATCACTAAACACATCCAAGGCCTGCTGACCGGTCTGTTAGCTGGAATAATGGCTCTTAAACACAGCCTGCAGGGATGAGTGAACATGCTGCAGTGGAAAACAACTCTGCACTCGGCTCACATGTAAGAACTGGAGATTCACTATTTCTTACACTTAACCCAGCGGAAGCACTATCTTACAGTAAATTTGTGGAGTGCTCGACTTGATTCAAGTGCCTTTAATGTG
>JAOWBC010000002.1:17718859-17729565 GCA_028566105.1 Hypoplectrus providencianus | reverse complement strand
CTATGTTGACAACGCTCCGCTCCACTTTGTATCGCAAATCGCTCGTAAAGGTGTTTTTGACCAAAGGTTGGCGATGATGTTGTGAGATCCTGTATGACTTGTTGGAGGTTTGTGTTCAGAGCATCGGGTCTTCATGCCTTTGTGTTTGACCTGGATGTGTTATTGACGATGAGCCTGGCCTGACAACTTGATTGGCCTACTCCTCTCTGGGATTAACTTGCCAGCCTGGCAGGCTTTTACAATCAAAGATCAAGCCAATGGTCTGTTTGGCTGAGTAGCTCTGGGATTGACTTAACAGCCTGATGTGCTAATGCAGAGTTATCCCAAGGTTGAGCAGCATAGAAAGGACACACATGCTGTTTTGCGGTCTAAGTAGATCCACAATCTTTACAGAGGCGCAGGACATTTATTAAGGTGACAGCAAACACTTATCTGTGTTGAAAAAGTATTCCTGAAACAAAACCTCCCGTTCAGTTTATTTCATCTCGCATTTTAATTCTTTCCTCTGCCTCTATTGTTTCCCTCCGCCTGTCTCTCCCTCTCCTATAATCACTGTTTGAAATCACTAATTATTCTGGTTTATTCTGCTTCCTTCCCCCCTCTCCTTTCCCTGACTCAATCTTTTCATCAGCAGCATATGAAGAGGTCACCTCTGTGCACCTCTGCCCCATTTCCTGTGTTTTTCTTTGTTCGCACACTTCGCTCCGTTCCCTCTTTTCCCTTCACTTTCTCTGCAAAAAGCTCAAGGGAAGCCCTCCTGGATCTCTTCTTACATAACCGCCTCCCCCTCACTCTCCTGGATGAGCAAATGTGTAAAAAAGCAACGTGAGCGTTGGAGGCAGAGGGAATATTGATAACATCAGTGCTCGCAAAATATTAGGTTTATCCCGCTAATGGACAGCCACTTCAGAGCGAGGCAAAGCCTGATTAACATCTCCTCCGATCACAGCCGCGGGATTGTTCCCTCGAGACTGACTGGCAACCATAGGAAAATCCTGACGACACAAACAAGAGAGACAGACACATGAATGGTGTTTTGGAGCATACCACTTTAAATGACACTTGAAAGGATATTCTTTCAGGCTTTATTTGAAGGCAGCTCTCGCCACACATCTTGAGTTCCTATAATGTCCGTTCTCTCGCCGGTTCCCACACGCATGCTTCAGCGGCTCGCTGTATGTGATGTGATGTTGTGGCCCGTGACGTCGGGACTCTTTTGAAGCTAAAAAAACGCCTTGACTCTCCCCCTCCGTCCCCCCCCCTCTCTCTGCCTTCATTAAGAGGTTGTCTTAAGCTACCCAGCTTAACGCTATTTACATTTTCATTATTCTAACGTTACCGGGAAGAAATGGCATGAAATCCAGCAGTGTTCAGGACATTAGACAAGCTTCATTCTCACAGCAAGTGGATTTACATAAATAAGGAGGTTGATACATGGAAGCGGAGAGAAAGAGAAGGCAAAAAGAGGAGAAAGAGATGAGGCAACAAAAGATGCAGGGGGGGAATAAAGTGCGAGGAACCTTTAAAACGGATCAAGGGGACGAGGAGGGTGAGGGAGAGAGATGTAAAGTGGTAAATGAGAAGGGGCTGCGGCTGTATAAAGTGGGCTCTGAGGGACTGACAGAGGTCTTCTGATCCACTGCATGTGATCAATACAGCTCTGGGTCCCCTCATTACTGGAACAGACCTCATTGTGTTTACCATACAATGGACTAGGGAGATCAAACCCTGCTCGTGTGTATTTGTCAGTGTGTGTGCATAATAAGGCCCTTCTCTGTTGCCCCTACATGTTTATTTTTGTTTTCTTCTATTTTATCCTCATGGATCCACTGTGTTAATAGTATTAAAGGATCTTTTTAACCACCCTAGCCTTATTTTAGTTTGAATATATGTATTGACAACCATAACCTGATTATTTAAGTTTATTTTCCTTGTTTTGGTTTATAAGATATCTGAAAAAGGTGAACAATGTGTTTCCAAGTTTCACACAGCTTGAGGCAATTTCTTAAAATGTGTTTTTGTTTGTTGTAATTGAATCTCTTTTCTTAGAAACAAAAACATGAACCAAGTCGCCAAAAAAATAACACCAACATCAGTTTAAAATGGACCAAAATAAGAGGTCAACCAGATGCCATTGAAAACGCAACATATCAGCCTCATAAAAGAACCAGAAATGCAAAAATATGACCATGAGAACTGGAGAGAAGTAAGTAAATTTAACAAAGTAAAAAAGCAATTGATTCCCCTTAATATGTGCAAATTGATTTCATTCTGTAACAAAGAAACGGGCTCGGGGTAATTATAAAAAGCAATTTCTGCCCTTTTTAATTAAATTTGAACTCCAAGAGATTTCTTTCACCTTTCCAAATATTGGGCATCGGTATCATCATCCATCCTTCTAAAATAAAGTGTTATTTAATAAACATTTTGAATTGATTCATATTCAAGGTCTCCGCAGCCAAAGCATTAAAAATACACATTAAATCCAAATATATTTGATTCATAATATAACAGTCTATCTCAGGAGCACAACTGAACAAAACTTGGTTTTAAGCACAACTTTTCATATTATCTTTTGATCCTCAATCCAAAAGACAAAACCAGAAAAAAATGCTTCTATAGATAAATCTTTGACTCAGATTCCATTTTAAAACCCAACAAATATGCAAATCTTTCCTCTTCTGAATCTGGAATCATCAAGTCTTTGCTTGAGAAATGACTTGATTGATTATTCAAATGGATTCTGATAAATTTTCCCAGGATGGATTGATAGACCAATCATTGCCGCTCTGGATTAAATCAATGTTTATTTGCCTATGGGTTCACCTTGGGTCGAATGGGGGGGCGGACTCATCCAGAGACCTTTTATTCTAATGTTTGTTCACATCCGTTTGTTTTTGTGCCAAATATTCATAAATGTGGCAATCAGGCTAATGTCCGTGTGTGTTCCTCTGTGTCCGAGCCCCGGCCGTTCCCTCTGAATGCTAATGACAGATTAGCCTCAGAGGCTTCCTCAAGCCTCGCTGGATTTCCTCTGGGAATCTCAGCCAATCACAGACAGCGTGTCCCCCTTTCAGTCCTCTCGGTGGACATTCTCAGGCACTCCGACCTCAGGACCCTTCCTTCAAACCGGGAATAAAGACTGAACAATAACAGGAAAGGACTCAAGTTTCCCTGTTTTTTTTTCCTTTGCCTACTTTCTTTTCATTTAAATTTTCTATTTAAAAACCTTTTGAATTCCTCTCACACTTGTTGGTGTTGTGTGTGTGTGTGTTGGGTGAACTTGTCACCCCTGAGCTCAGGGCCCTCTCAACAGTCCAGAGTGATTTTGAAACAGCGGCAAAAGGGAAATGTTCAAAAGAAAGTAAGTAACATCAGAAACAGCTCATTTCCTCAAAGGATGCTCATTTTAGCCAGCTGCTCCGTTCTGCAGCGTCTTCCTAACGTATGCTATAAACTGAGGGAATGAGGACTTTATCGTCATGGTGATTGTGGAGCAGCATCAGATGAACCCACTTACCTGTTGTGACAAGACTGTGAAGCCCGACAGATATAGGATTTAGGATATGGGATAATGATGCCACTTTTTAAGGGGACATATTTACCAATAACCGTTTGGCCAAGATAGTGGAAGTTTAGAGCTGGAATGAAAATAAACCTTTTCTATGTGGAATGTGTGGTGACTTTGCTCCAATATTACTCTGACTAACAATGAAAAAAGTAGCTAAATAAACATCAGTATTGTATGCTTCCTGTAAAGTCAATTAATGACCATTTCATTAAAGAATATATATATAAAAAAAGAAATAAATAGATTAGTTCTGTACACTCAGTATCATTCAACTTCATACCAAGATGTTTGAATAAAATATTAAAAACAATAATTGTTTATTTCTGGGTTTTCAGAACAAGGCAATATTTGACCATTCAATGAATAGCAGAATAATATAAGATATAATATAATTTATCATAATAAATGTATTCATAGAATGAATAATACAAATTAATTACTGTTCAGTTCATGTACTGGAACATAAAGAACAAATAAAAATGTAATATTTATTGCTATCTTATTTAAATAAACAAAAATTTTTAAAATAATAGTTTTGTACTGTGTGGTCAGTTTAAGTAGATTGCTGGAGATTTGAATTTAAAAAACTGGATAAAAATAAATATTAAATAAAAAAAAGAAAAAAGTTTAGTACTTTGTGTTCAGTAGCAATCAGTAGTAAGAAGTTACTAGTTTATGACTTCAGTCGTTTTCAGGACATTATAATAAAGATGACATAAAAATTAATAATTTAGTATTGTTCTCTCAGTAACATTAAGTTACCAGACATTTGAATACAGGCTTCATACAAATAAAGTATAGCTCCATGGTGCCTTGCATGTTTTTTGCATCGTATACGTCATTGATGGGCCAGAATCACACAATAAAATAGTCTAACTGATAAATCAATAGTGGTCGACACGATTCATATTTTTTTCATCATCTTTTGAAATACATACAGGTGCTATGCACTGACAAATTACTGCACATTCATCCTTATTGTAATAGATGTTCTTCTGTCAGGATTATAAATAAAAATAAGAGAGCAAATATTTAAAGCATCTGAAAGTAAATGATCTGTCTGTGAGTCTAAATCAGGACTGACATTGTATTTTTTGGTCTCCCATTAGGTGTTCAGGCCTGCAGAGTGAGCAGTAGATTACGATGGAGAACCAATACGACTATAACTCAAGAGCTTCTACTGTAATAGACACATCACCTCGTCTAATGAAATGTAAACAGCGTGAACACACAGACAGGAGGCGGCCGCTGTGTGCACAAGAGCTGAGTACACAGGCTCTGCGCCCACTCTCCAAACTTTGCTCTGTTTGAGCACGGGGGTCAAAGGTCGCCCTCTTTACACACTGGAAGATTGAGACGAGAGTTTGTGTGTTCATGCGAGGTCTGGGCTCTGTGCGTATCCTCTCTGGCCATATCTTCAAAATTATTGATTGCAAAGCCTCTGTTTCCTGATTTTTTTCGTAGCTGATAATATCTGACGGTTCTGTTTTAAACTTGGAATTTGATTTTCCCATCCCTGTTTTAAGTTTGATTGCGCCCCAAAACACAGCAATCAAATTAACCGAGCAATGGTAGCTCGCTGTGATTCTGGGTTGATCTTGATGTACTATATTCATCTATTAACAGGACATTTGCCTGATGTTGCCATCCATCATGCGACTGAAGCACTCCCTCCGCCCACACGCACACATATAAATATGTTTGTGTCAGAGGAGACGCTTTCATCAACCCTATTAAAAAGTTCATCATTACTGTGTATGAAAGAGAGAGAGAGAATGGGTGGGAAAGTGGAGTGTAGTGGTGTCGCCAAAGGGTGAAGGACGCCAACCCTCCCAAAAGAGCCCTCATATCCCTGATCATGTATTCAGTCCACTTCTGTGTCCCTCTCCATCCTCTGCTCTTGTAGGTTCTATTCATCAATAATTGAACCCAGAGGTTTCAGCCAAATTAGCTGAATTATTTTGAAGTAGCTGAATGCCTGCTTTTCGCTAATGGGATGGTGCTTTCGGGTAGATGTTTTATTGAAAAGGAGGAGGTTTTAATTCACTTTAAATTTTTGATAAGTGGTGTTATACTTAGATTATAGGCAAACCGATTTTCCCCCCCTCTAATGGATGGGAGAGCTGTTGGAACAACTTCACAACAAACACCAAACGCTCTGGAGCTTAAGTACGTTCCCTGCTTCTGGTGGAATGGGAAGTTTCTATTTCAGAAAGATTGTAAGAGACAGTAATGACCATAATTGCCTGCCAAGGCTCATTCACATCCACAGCTCAATAAGCTACTGTTTTTATCGGCCTCCCTCCGGTGAATGCTGACTTTCTCTCGATCTTTCTGTGTCTCGTTCGCTCGGTTTTATTAGTTTGTGTAAACTTAGGGTACAGCCGCAACTTCCATCTTATCGCAGCCGAAGAAGCCTTGGCAGAAAATGACCTTCAAGCTCGCTTCCCTGACCCGCCGCCTCCAGCCGGTATCTCCAGCTCTGTCAGCAGGCACAGCTTCTCTCCTCTTCCTGTCCGGCACATATCTTTTCCCGCAGTCCCAACCGTATCTCACGGCCTCCTGCCCTCCCCTGTAATGTCCACGTTAGCATCCAGTCCTCCCACCACCAAACCCAACCGCCGCCCCCCCCCCCCTGTCCGCGATCCCTGCTGCAGGGCTGGCATGGCCGAGCGCGGCGCAGCTGCCACGGCGCCGGGCAGAACGGGTGCAGGCACCGGTCCAGGTTTGCCAGCAGCTGGATTAGCAGCGCGGCCATTAGCATCTGAACCCGGTAATGTGACAATATGACAGGGATTACGCCATCCGAGGGCGAGTGGCGGGAGCCGACAAGGAGCGAGGGAGCGGGCGGGAATGTGTGGTGAAATGCAAAAGTGCGAAGCAGGCAGGTGAGAAGGTGTATGTACCGCAGGATTACTGGATGCTGAGTAGAGAAAAGGGGTGCTAAAAGAGTGAACGGCATGAAGGTGCAGAGTGGACAGAAAATTGAGAGATTGGGTGCGAGACGAAACAGGATTATGCATAGCAGGGAAGAATCCTGAATTAATGACAGAAAACAATTGAATTTGTGCACATGTAAGAAGAAAAGGTATTGCTGGATAGTGTTCTCACAAACTCCTCCAGATTTCAAATGTAAATTCCTTCTTGGCAAGAGATCCATCTAATGCATTACCAAAGACGGCTGCGAAAAGAAGGAGATAAAACTTTGTTTACTTTATGCTTTCACCTTCAACTCTATATGAAGGATACAGAAATATTAACTCTTTAAATTAGAGTGACAACTAACGATGGTTTAATTTATAATGATTAAGAATATTTCCGTCATTTACTTAGTAGATATATATATATAAAAAAGATTGAAAAATCTCAATGAATTACCCAAATAAATGTCTTCTTTTTTGTCCAAATCCCAACCATGTTTCTGAGATGATGACATAGTAATAACAACTTCTAGGCAAATTTTCAATCAATCCGTAATTAATTGATCAATCATTGTTAATTCTGGCTCAGTAAAATTTTTGATTTTTAGGTCTTTTTATTATAGAACTAAAGTATAAACGATTCTTTGTTTATTCAGGGATGGATTTCATCAAGAAAAATGTAATTTAAAATTAAATCGTTTCTTTTTCAATTAAAGTTAAAATGCTAACAGCCTCCATGGAGGGGATCGTAACCTTTCAAATGAAGCCTACAGTTCGTGTTATTAACATCTTTCATTTTAGCATCCTGGGTTGAAAAATATGTGATAACACAATGGGATTTTGTGATTTATAATGGAGAATATATATATTATTGTTTGGCCGTTGATTTCACTGTAGTTGAAGTTGTGTTGCATCGTATTTCCTTAGTTGGAATAACATGAGTGGAGTCGGTCAGCATGTCTTATGTTGGTTTTTCTTGCATTAGAAAAAGTGAAATAGTTCCATAATTGGACTTTCTGGGAAGTCTGTCCCTGCTGCTATCTCACAACAGCAAACTGAAATCAGTCGTCTTCCTTCTCTCACTGATTGTAGCCTCCTGGCTGCTCCCACTGTTATGTCTGCTTTATGCTCCATTCAAAGACGCCACAAAAGTGAGTGTGGACGGAGAGCTTTGATGTCCTTCCTAAGATCTGGAGCAATTCTCCCGTCTGGGGAATTACATCCCCAGAGGCTGCTACCTCTACTTGCACCCCTTTTGCCATTAGCTCCTCCTTTTGCCCTAGTATTTCTCAGGAATATTATATTTCTTTTTCTTCTTGGAGGCCTTTTCTGTGGAAACTGTTATATCTATCACCACTTCTGCATCCTCATCTTTTTCCATTACAGGCCGCGAGCGCTTGTTTATCCGCCTCAATCTTTATTCTCAAACACAATTCTTGCTGCCTCACGTCTGGACTTTGTGGGGTCTCACCCATCCTCGCTGCAGAGACGCATATACATCATCCCTGCAACGTGACCGCTTTACTCTTCGTTGTTTGTTCTATCGATTAATCTCCGCTCAGCAAATGAAGTTTTAAAACTGAGGTGGTAATGCAAACCCTTTGTTTATGCAGCATCTTTCATACAAGACATGCAGCCTAAACCGCTGCACGAGAAAACAAATTAGAGCAATTACAGGTGAAGACATAAAACATAAACACTGATTACTGAATGCAAACAGTTTCAAGGCCTGATATTTTGTTTAACATAGAAAGACAGGGAGATACATATAAAATGTAAATAAAAGTTGTACATCAATATGATGTATAAAAGAAACAAAGCAGTAAATATTTAAAATGCTGTTAATCACCAAATAAAACCCAGAAGTAAAATAGCACCATGAGAGGTATTTGTGATTCAGTGTGGAGCAATTTGCTTTCCAAGGAAATAAAAACTTAAGTTTAACATGGTCTGATTTATCTGCTTATGCAAATGATAATCTTAAAAAAATCTCAGGCCAGCTGTTATACAATATATAAGGAGCATACACACTAAAAATGCCCCTGCAGGCATCTTTTTCTTCATTCAGGGACAACTAAAAGGTCACGTTGCCAATGCATATTGGACATAAACAGATGGTATGTGGCAGGGAGTCATATGCACATGAAAATGATTGTATTCATTATTATGATAGCAGCAGAGAGAAACATATTTCCCGGTCAGATAATCACCTCAGTGTGGTTTGGATGTATAGATTTCTGTGTTTTATATTTCCCGTAGAGAAACCGAAGTTGAAAAAGAGAGGGAATATGAGAGAGAGGGTGCCGAGGTGAGCTGCTTTATTCCCGGGCAGGAAAAGGAGAGTCCTGTTTAATAGCGATAGAGAGTGATGGGTTTGGAGAGGTGGCTACACTCTGGCTGATCCTGAGCCTCCGCTGCCTTTTCAACATCATCTCCCTCGAAGGGATCCGATCACCACTGACCTCCCAGACAGAAACAGGTCTCTAGTTGCTGTGGCAACCAAATCTGCCGTTGGCCTCCTCGTCCTCAGTTAAGTGGCTCAGATGGACTTCGGACTTCAAATGGCCCACGAAGGTGCTGCACTTTGGCTGCTGTGTGATCAGAAAACAAGGGCAGAATTCCAGGTGGAGCTCCGAACATACCTGAAGCAGAGAGAGGAGATGAGCCCGCTCATTTACCTGACAGCTCGGCTGGTGAGCTCGGTGTCTTTTGCCTGAAGGAAGGAGAAGGAAATGGTCACATCCCAAGTCTAAGCCACGAACAAGTTTCTATGTGCGTCATAGAGTTTTCATGAGAAAAGCTCGATGGAAACACCAAAAATCTGTATATATCAAAAAATGTGCATACATTTTTTTGTATGTTCTCTTGAGGTGGTGTTTGTCTTTTTCAAAAGACAGTAAAGTTCTGACATAGTGAACATTTACCTCATGTGACTGATCAGCTGTTTCTTCTTTCTTTTTTCTGATTAGCAACCTCTTGCTTTTGTTGTTTGTTTTTCCTCTCTCCTTTTTCTGTTATTTACTGTTACATTACACCGCCATCTTCTGACCAAAGTATGTTGATGCAGCTTTGTTTATTCGCTCTAAACCAGTTGATGGAAACGTCCCTTACTGGCATTTTCTTTAATGCAACATCTCAACATTTAACATGGCTGTAGTTTCTGATATTTGCCAGTATAACCTACACTACAATCAAGACCATTTCTATCTTGTGCAATCTATCCTTTTTCATTCGCAACATGTGCATTGAAAATTGGCGGTGCAGATTTTCCCTTCTTCCATTAACCAAATGCCCCCATGAACGAAATGTTCCTGATCATTTCTGGGACGGACTGCATGTGTGAAAGGAGCTCAAACTACCAGGCTTATTCTCAGATGTGCCACGAGGCCTCTTAAGCCTTCTCATCTCCATTTGATTGTGGAGTATTTTGGTGTCTTGACCGCTCCGTCTGTGCCGACTATCACCTTGTTGAATCGACTAAGTGGCTGCTCTGAAGCATTTAGCCAATGATTTACTTTGGCCCTCTTGAGCTAGCCGTGAGAAAGACACACTCCACCAGAAATGAAAGCAGCAGAAAAGACGGGGCGCACACGAGAGATGGAGCACTAAACTAATTACTGCTGTCAGTCATGTTGCATTTGCTTTGAGTAATTAAAAACATTGCTACTTAAATAAGCCTGGCCCACTGGCAGCTCATTGGTTATTCTAGCCCTGGTGTGTCTCGGGGCCACACATTAGTCCTCTGTCCTTTACTGCGAATCTTCTGAAACACTTTTAAGTCGGCTGCTGCTCTCAACCTGTGAATCACCTCTCAGAGAGAACAATGACCGGCAATCCTCTGCCCATAATTGAACTTTAATATCTTTAATCTGGGCTCCGGTTGATGTTTAGCTCTCATGTCTGATGATAAAGCATTGAAGCCTTGAGCCAATATTCTGGAGCAGAGATGAAGACAGAGCTGATGTGGTAAGCTTACTTCTATCAAACCCCACCCTCTCTCTCTCTTTTTTTTTATTTCCAATTTTTTACCTCTTTAACCCAACCAACACTGAATGTGTCCGACTTATCGCAGCTCCCTCTAGAGCCACTAAAGGCTTTATGCAACTTTCCTTTCACAAGCAGACGTACTCCCCGAGACTTTAAACACACTTTGATGTGTGAAATCAGGGAAGTTTCCCTTTAACATATGTGTGTGTGTGTGTGTGTGTGTGTGT
>JAOWBC010000002.1:17669016-17682242 GCA_028566105.1 Hypoplectrus providencianus | reverse complement strand
GGGGGTGGGGGTGTGGGGGGTTGGGGGACCTGGTGATGACCAAGCAGTTTTCTCCTTCCCTCCATGTCGTGAGGCCTCCCCAGCGTTCGTCTCCTCTCTGATTAGCATTCCCCGGCCCCAGCTGACTCCCCCCATAAATCCAATAGTGGTCGTGAGTGTGAGTCATTGACTCGGTAAAGCTGCTGAACACGTCGTTATTGCTAACCCCACAAACAGAGGGGGGAGGGGGGAGGGAGGGGGAGGTAGATAAAAATATCAGAGGGTATCAAAAGCAGTAAATGTAAAATTTTACCTGTTTCTGTGCGGCGTACCTTCAGTGCTCATCTTATTTTTGAGAATGTAAAATCAGTGATGTTGGAGCTATGGGGGCTGATGTGCATCCACAGCTGGACGGGACACTAAAAGAAAGTTAGAGGGAGGTGATTTCTGCACTGTATCTCCATGTCACTGCAGGAGGAAATGACAATGTTTCCAGTGAATTAAGTGGTTTGAAACCAGTGATGTCAAGTAACTCAGTACATATACTCAAGAAGTGAATTTCAATGTACATAAACTAAATTTCACATATAGATTGTTCAATTTGTCCAAATGAATTCTAACTACACTGTTGGAAGAGATACTATTTGAATGCCTGCAAGGGCAAATAGTACCAACAGAGGCCGACTGGTGAAATTGTTATAATCCATATTAAATATTACTGATCTGAATGTTGTGTATGGCACTTTTAATGCAACAGTCTGACATGAATAAGTCTCTGGAGTCACTCCAATCATTACTGGCCTGAAACTCCATGCTAGATTTAAATGTTTGGTCAATTATATCAAGTATAAAACCATAGAAGTTGATGTTCTTCATTTAATTCTTATATATTTGCAACCTGTGTTTGCAACATTTGAAATTCTTCTTTGAGCATTATTGTGTTTACAAATGAGAAAAATGTTCTCAAAATCATGTGTTTTTAAAATGTTTCCAGGTCATTTAGCTGAGAATGTACTGTAAAACATTATATCAACATGGCATAGTATACAAGTTATTGAAGAGTTGAAGACAGGCGGAATGAAAAGGATTAAAAACCAGAAAGATTTCCCACCCTGGAAGGTGAATCTCACCCTTCTGTCTCTGTCATCCCACAGGAACTCCACGTACTGCATGAAGGTGTCCATGTCGCTGACTGTGGCAGAGAATGACACAAACCTGTGCTACAACTCCAACATGAGACGAACTGAGAAGGCTGAGCTCAGCAAGAGCAAAGACATCCTCTGTCCTGACATAGACGACTATGTGGAACCTGGCAAAGAGCCGGACATCACCTGGTTCAAGGTGGGCGCCATCATTCTCCGGCTTTATTGATCTCCACTGCCGAGTGATTTGTGTATCATTTATAAACTTGCCTCAAGGTTCATTTATGCTATTTTTTTGTGTGTGTCTTGAATGCTATTATTTGTTATGAGCTAGGGGAAAGTAATAAGGAAGGCATCTGTCTTTGTGATTATACAACCGAGAAATATTCTTGAATGGTTCATTGGTTTGTTTTCATCTAATTTCTCGGCTGTTTATGTTTAAAAGCCTTGTTGGAAACGTGGTTCCAGATCACTTAGGCAGATTATGTATGGTTGCAAATGATCACGATGAATTACACAAGGGAGTCGTCTAAATAGGAACGAGGACTGAGCAGAGGGCAGCGGCAGAGAGGGCTTTAGACCTGTATGAGAAGAAAATTGTGCGATGTCACCCTCTGCCCTGTGGAATGAGTGGACGCCCTCCAAACGCTCCTCATGCTGTGATCTTTATTCAGCCCGCACCTTCCCGCCTCTCACCTGGGCTCTTGCCTTTTTTTCAGGTCAGGCATGGCCTGCGGACAACAAAGTGCATCCCGGTGAAGGGTTCAGGCAAGACTAATCACAGGCAGATCAGCAGTAGATTAGCTGGCTGGTCTCGACCTCTAGGTTTTTCCAGAATTCAATTACGGTCTGGGTAATGACTGGGAGTGCTGGAACCCAGAGTTATTTGGACCACTGCGGAGTCACAGTGATTGAATTCGAAGGTTGCCGGCAGCAATGGTGGAATAGAATCCGCCGAGCCATCGTCGTCGCTGCCAGAGCACCGAGGGGCTGCAGAAAGGATCGTGTCACGGAGACAATTACTGCGCCTGTGCACATATATATTCACACATGCTCACAGAAGCAGCACAAACACACTTATTCTGCCAGCAGAGACTCGTGTAAATAACATTCTCTGTCCTATGTGGCTCTACCGCAGTATTGAATGGAGAATATTTAGTTCAGTGCAATAAATCTTGATCAGATAAGTAGGATAATGGCTTATCGTTTTACTGTATGAAGTTATTATGTCAGAGTGCCGGGCTATGCAACCGCAACACTTCATCCACTTTCCTAACACGCAGTGACGCTCAAAAGCTTTTGTGTCCAGCTCGGCCCACTAGAAATCTTATGGATCTAATTTATTATGAAGCAACGGGAAGGTCTTAAATTTCATAATGTCGGACTTGCCCAGAATATTTCATTCCTGACGGTGAGCAGCGCACAGTGCACTCCCATCTGTCTGCTGCCAATTGTTTTTATATTTGTATTCTCCGGTGATTTATCAGAAGCAAACTTTGGGCAGGAAGTTTGACCTGCTTGTCCTTCTCTAATGTACAGGAGTGCCGTCCCAAGCAATGGCGTGCCAGTATCATCCAGAAGAGGGACATTCTGTCTATCCAGGAGGTAAAGGAAGATGACATTGGGAATTACACTTGTGAAGTTCAGTTCGGCGGCTTTGTGGTCCGGAGGACGACTGAACTCACAGTCACTGGTAAGTCTTTGGGAGGAGCAGAGGACATGAAGATGAAAGTGTGTGTTTTGGACTGGGGCTGTACTGTTAAAGTTGGGCGAATCAATAGTTGCAGTTTTAACAGTCACAGGCGCTTAAAGAAAAGGAACGCATCTTAACAAACACACACACACACACACACTCCACTGAGCACTGCAGCGATGTCCTGCTGCTGTGTTAATTGCTGGGGGAGGTTGGATGCTGTGGCCTGGCCTCTGTCCCTTCTTCTAACTCAGCACTTTCCAGCAAACCAAGCGGCGTTGAAATATTTAAGGCTATAGGCTTAAACCCCTTCACACTGAGAGCTAAAGAGCCAGGACCAAGGTCAGGAGATTTACAATACTCTGCCCTCCACGTTGCTATCCATCTCTCTCTTTTTTTCTGTTGCCTTGCATAGCTGCAAGGTGAGCGCGTGGCAAATAAATGCATCCATTTGTTCTCTCTCTCAGTGTGAGTGTACTCCAGGGTGAGACGTGGGGATCGGGTGCTCTGAGCGCTGCCAGGTCAACAGCTCTGATTAGGTTTGATGAAAAGGTCAAATCCAGTTTTTCCCCCTCTTTCTTTCTTCATCTCAAACCAGGTCAGCCAGCTAGTCCCACCTATTGTTTTCCACCTCTGCTTGATGCTACCTGCGCCCGGTAGCTTCACAAAACACAAATTAAAGCCTTAAATTGCGATAGTGCTCAGTGATGCTGTAGTAATTAAATGAGCTTTGCTTGACCTCCAATTTGTAGTAATTATATAGCAATCAACATTATGAAAAAAGGTTAAAAAAAAGTCGTCATTTTCCGAAAAACTCACCCCATTGCATCAGTTTGTAAGTGCTGAGAATGGTGTGTTTTGTTGACATATATAATTAAGAATAATGGATTAAAGGTGGGAAGCTCAACAAACCCTGCTTGCTTGTTCATTGCATCATGTTGTGTGTTTCTATCTCAACCAAAACAATTGGAAAACACTTTTTTTCCAAGCTGCCCTGATGTGTGTGGAGGTAATGTAGTCAGGCTCCATTATTGGATGCTTTAACTCACTAAAGGGCTACTTTGCACGGGTTTTGTGGTCACCAATCCTGACAAAAAACATGCAATCCCCAAAGAGCCTGTGAAGGGGGAAATGCGGCTCAAACTCTGCTACAACAAAAACAGCATATCAGATTATTTTCTCATTAACGGATCATTCATTTTTAGCTGTGACTTAGAAATACTTTCCCTGTTCCATGACTGGAGCAGCTACAGTGTCTCTAAATAAAAGGCACATGTGGTTAAAAAGCTCTCCCCCTGACTTGTATTTCCTTTTTTTTTTTTTTTTTTTTTTTTTTTAACGTAGCCCCTTAACACCAGGTTGTCTGGACCTTTTGCCGACTTTTGCCGAGGCAGTTCTGGGCTCAGTTTTCGTATGGAACTAGGGAATCCATTGTTACCAACCAATGTTATGTTATGATATCTCTTCAGGAAAATAACCTCAAGATGTCTGAATGAAAATGGGCTGCGTGGGTACCCACGAGTACAGGCCCACGTTCTCCTAATCCAAGTTTCAGTTTGAGGCGAAATCCATCCAGTTTTTCTTATGTGTACTTTTCACTGCTGCATATTGGAGTCCCTAAACAGTCATGAATTAACATTAGTTGCCAGAAGTTTTGAGGATTGCCTTTGCACCTCATTGGTCAGGACCTGTAGCTCTCGGTTCAATGATTTCATTTTTCTCTTTCTCTCTGACACTGTTCTTGGTGTAACAGCAACAAAATGCACAAAAAAGGGTTCAAAACTCACTAAACTCCACAACTTTACTAGTGTGTTTGCACTATATCAGTAGCACAAGAACTTCTGTGTACTGAAGCCCTTGAAAAGAAGCAGATAACAGCTGCAACTGATGCACAATTCCTGGTGCTTTTCTTTTGTGTGTGTGTGTGTGTGTGTGCGCGTGTATGTGTGTGTCTGTGGTGTTAGCACACACTGGAGGAGTGTGAGCCTTTGATGAGTATCTTGTGTGGTGTTTATATGTGAGGCTGGTCATTGCTCTTGTGTGATATGAGGGCGATAGCAGCGCGAGATACGCAGGTGTTTTGCTATCTCGCAAACAGGGAGATACATACTTCAACATCAGCGCGGTGTTGCAATATCGGACGAGGCTAAAATGTGATCCGGGAGGTGTGGCTTCCAGATTGGCTGCTCGCGTGATTGATGTGCCGGCATTTTATCCCCAGTGGGGCTCAATAAATATGAGGCAGATATGAGCAGGAAGATACACTAGATTTCATTTTATCACCATTACCATCACAGTAGGGTTCTCCAAGCGCTCCGTGTGTCCACCATTCACTGTAGAGTACCCAAATTAGAAATTCCTTAGGACATGCATGGGCAAATAAAAAAATACTGCATTCACAGTGAGAGAACACCAGCAGTGAGTCCATTAGGTCTTTAACTAGTTTTGTGAGCTATATTACAGTTTAAATGGTCAGTTTGGCCAATTTCTTCTAAAAAAAAAAAAAAAAAAGACATTTTTTCTCCCAACCCATGCAAATTTATTCCCACATTTTGACATATATGCTGCTGAGACGTGTGGCATATTAACATAGTTTTAATAAAAATGTGTCTGATGTATTTAATGATGTGGATTGTGTGCTGGACAGCCTGGACAGTGAATCCCATGTTGGCTGTAGGCTGTATGTACT
Organism: Hypoplectrus providencianus; assembly: GCA_028566105.1. Lineage (NCBI taxonomy): Eukaryota > Metazoa > Chordata > Actinopteri > Perciformes > Serranidae > Hypoplectrus > Hypoplectrus providencianus. Next base: position 17,676,739 of record JAOWBC010000002.1, on the reverse strand, counting down.
TTGGCTTTATCCTTGTGTGTTTGTTGCCTGTCAGCGTGACCTCAATGTTCCATAATGACAGTGGTCATAAAAACTTTATTGGGTTATAAATATACAGAGTTCACATTAATGATACAGAGAGGAGGATGGAGAGAGGGAAAGAAACCCTGGTAGAGTGCAAGACATTTTCTTTTCTTTATATGAGCCACTGCATGATGTGTGGATGCAATGTGAGGTATGAATATCCAATAAATCTCACTGAACAATAGAAGGCAGAAGAATAAAAAATATATAACGCAACAGCGAGCTTTTCGGTTAAATCAACCCTGTGAACAAGAGTGAGTCACAGAAAGCAAAAAAGAAGTAATTTTACACTTGATTTTTTTTTCTCACTCTGAACCTGTTTTTCATTGTGCTGTGTTTTTATTAAACCTACCATAGTCTCTTGTATGCCTTTGTGCAATGCTTGCATGCACAAATATGCGGTATGTTCTCGCGCAGCCACCCACACACACACCGTCTGAGCCACCTTGACGCATGTTTCCCGTAATGAAACGTCAATAAGGCATCAAAAGTAAAGGAAGTCATTTCATTTGACACCCGGGGTGCGGTGCTTCCCAGCTTCAATGCAGAGATCTTGATGTGGGGAAGACACAATTGCTTCTCTTCTCGCGGTACATGAAATAATTTACATGATTTCCAAAATGAAGACAATGCTCAGTGTTCCCTCGTGAACTGACCCAGGATCCCATTTTTATTGGAAAACATGAAACCAGGAGAAAAGCCTCAATGCTTATGTTTCTTTCATCACAATAAGTGTCATCCTTAGTCACCCATTCTGTTTCATCAATGCTTCTGCTGTAAAAAAAAAATTAAAAAAAATATGGCTTCCTCTGCATAATCAAAGCCTTATAAGCATACCAGCAGGGTACCTCTACTTTACAGCTGTAGCACCCTGGTAGAATTAGATCCACTCTCTCTCGCCATAGGCTCATTTCCTTTAATAAACCTACACCATCATCCCCTCAAGTGGGCGTGAGATTATCCACATTTTATCACATCCTGTTAAAAGCCAACATAGCCTGGACGGCAAGCATAAAAGGCCAAACTACGCCCGCGCTCCTAGTGCTAATGTTGTAGTTTATTTGATAGGCCGAGAGGATGAGGGAGGTCGTTAAGTTTAACTGATCTTAAATATAATGCAATCGACACTGGCCTTTGCTTCGACCTGCATACGTGCGTTCGTGTGTCTACTGTACTGACCCTGCAGCTCTATATGTAACGACAGAGAGGAAAGCAGAAGAGGAGATGCTATCTGAACAGAGGTCGGGCCTGTAATAGAGGTTAACTATGGGCATAAACAGGAGCTCAGACATACCAGGCTGATCCAGGAGCCCCTTAATCAAGCCGCCATGCTCTCCAGGTTAATAGAAATGTAAAAGAAACAGCGACCCTTTGCCTCATTTTATGTTCCCTCCACTTTATGCCAGAGTTCATTTAAATGTTCTTATTTTATTCCCAGCGCGGCGCATGTGCAGCCGCGTCCGCGTTTATTGAGAATGAAAAACGCCGCCGCGATCACACGGAGAGATTTTGTTTTCTCTCCCCGATCCGCAGACCTTCACCTCCACCTCCCATCTGTAAAGAGAGTGCGTTTTTGTGTACTCTTATAATTGATTCATAGCTGCAGCAGGTTCCCTTATTTCCTGGTTCCTCTGAGGAATACAGAGCGTGGTCAGATCAGTCTACTCTCATGTTTACCCCTTTCTGTTATCAGAGACACAAGAAGCATCGCCTCAGCTGAATCGAGCCAGCTATGATTAATTGATACATGCATGTAAGGTATGGGCCGCTCCTTGTTTGTTTCCTTTCTCGCGGTTATATATGCATGCCCACGAGTGTCTGGTGCGATATGTCTGTTTTTTTAATAGTACATCTGAATCATTTCTATTCAATTTTTATGGTTCTCCCAGGCCTCATTCCAGCACTGTGATGGTAATGCTACAACAGTCTAACACCAGATAAAAGCCCTGTTCAGCTGATGTATGCAGCTCCCTCTGCCTCCTGTAGGAAGCAAAATATTATACAGAGAGCACGGAAAAAGGATAAAGAGAACAAGGGAGTGAAAGTGACTGATAGCGGGCGAAGGAGAGAGAGGAGAAGAGATAGAAAGAATGAAAAAGATAGAGAGGTTGCTGCTCCTGTATCTTATCTGTATTCCTCGCTGGTGTTTCCCAGCAGAAACAGTGTGTCCAGGACTATAAACAGACTATTATCCTAGTGTTTATCACAGTGCACATTACCGTTTGCCTCTGTCGGACTTACTGTAATGGAGTCGTTTGGTTTGATGGATGCCTCGGGCGTGGGTTTCTATCTATTGCTCCCATTATACCTCTGTCTGAATCCCTTCACTGTAGAAATGTCTGTCTGCACATTCAGCAATGCCTGCAAGCATGGTGATTGAGGTTATGACCAATGTAAATGTACCATTTGGCACAGTGAATCGGGGGTGCAAGAGGGCAAGAGGAAATCGAGGGGAGGAGAGGAATCATCTGCCTTACATTGTGTCGTCTAGTTACATCCCCAGCGAGAGGGGAGATTGTTGGGAAACACGTTTCATGTACACTGAATAAATATGAATGTGTGGAAATAAATAAATATGTGGCTGCGTGTGTTTGTTTGTTTGCATGTGGTGTCCCCGCTCACCGAGAGCACTGTGGCTGGATTTCTATGTTCAGCAGGTGGCTCTAGATTTAAAGGGACAGTTCACCCCCAAAACTAAACCACAGATTTTTTCTTCTTCCTGCTGTTGTTTATCAGGCTGGATTGTTTTGTGTTGGAGATGTCTGCCTTCTCTCGAATATAATGGAACTAGATGAGAGTTAAGATATGATGCAAAAATGTAGTGCAACAACCTACAAAAAACTGTTACTTTCCATTAATCATGACTCAGTTACTTGAGATCTTCCACAGACATTTTGTTAGTAGTTTAAGGGGACCAACTTAAAATCAAGAAAATGACGCTAAATGCATTATTTGGTTCTTGTGATTTCTTCCAAAAACTTTTGCAGCTCAGCATTGATATCCAACAAAACATGACACGTGATGTTTTTAACACCTGACAAGACGTTGCATTCATAAACACACCAAAACAATTTACACTGTTTAACAAAATTATAACTAAGATGGAAAAACGCTGCTGAACTGTCCCTTTAACGTTCCTCCATCAGCGTTCACAGTCACCTGATTGCCCTTGGCTCTCTGGGCTTGATCTCACATGTGAGAGGGTGCAACATGCATACAGTATGTGTGGTGTGTGTGCTTCTTAGAGAAAGTGTGTGTTTGTGTGTGTGCAGTGAGGAGCTGAGGTGTGGGGAGGTGATCCAGGACGCCGTCTCATCGCAGTAAAAGGTTCCTTACAGTTCTGCTGCTGCAGGGTCACCTTCACAAGCATGAACACTTCACAACCTTATAAAATGTTACTGCCTGTGTGCACGCGTGTGAGCAGGACTTTGTCTCTTTGTGATTTATTTATTAATTTATGGAGATAGGTTGACTTTTCCCCGGCCAGCTGGGCCTAATCTCGCCACCGCGGATGTAGGAGCAGCACCACGGAGGCAGGAGCAGTCAGCGGAGCTCCGTGGCGTCGACACCTCCTCCGTTTGTTCCTCTTCCCCCATCTATCAGGCTGAAGGGGGGGATAGATGGATGGAGAGGCAGCGATTAGCGCTGATATTATCCCAGAGCGCAGAAGGAAGAGGAACGAGTGGGGCGAGATAAGAGGTGTGGGGTGACAAAATGAGATAGGTTTGCTCTCGACTGAAACCTTCTCCATCTCTCGAGCCCATATGCTCGAGTCGTGCGTGAATACATGGCGGCCTGTCGTGGTCACGCTAAACCCTCAGCCGCGGCTACACGTCCTTGGGGAGAAGATGACAAAATCACACCTGAGATAAGTGCTACTCCAGCAGTTGACTTTTCCATACTCTACCTACACACGTGCATGCACCTGTGTAATAATAATGATAGTACATGTAAGACGTTACATAGTGACATTCTTATGATGATAATGCATTTGTTTACACTTAAGGTCAATTCACAATCCTACTTAACATTAGACTTATAGATAGTGTATGTTAGAATAGAAACACATAAGCAAATAAATCAGATAATGATAATGAGAGAAGGAAAAAATGTATAATAATAAAAAATAAAATCAGATAATGATAATGAGAGGAGAGGGTCAGAAGGAGAAAAATCTACATGTGAAGAATGATATACAGTTCTATAATCAAAAATATCAGATAATACAGGAGAGCAAAAATCTAATAAATAAATGAATCCAATTAAAATAATGAGAGGACAAAAAATAAATAATAAAATGAGAGGTCTATGACACAAGTTTCACTGCTATAAATGGGAGCAGTTGTTCATTAAACCTTATATTTAAAAAATGTTAATCGTCTGTAGTTTTTTCCATATTACAGACATTTTTTACTCCGTCCCTCCACTGGTTTATGCTGGTTCGTTGAGGTTTTAACCTTTATTTTGCTGTCAAAAGCACTTTGTGTGAGATGTGCAGGATAACATATTTTCTCTCTTGCTATGATAACAGAAAGTCCAGTATGAAGATTCCTTACGGGATGTGTGAGTGTGAGCTGACTGAGCAGTGAAGTTACTCCGAGTATTACCAGTGTAGGGTGGAGCTGAACGGCTCATTAGTTTAAGGTCAACCATCACTCTCATCATTTACTAATCTCTCTCTTCCTCTCTGTCGGCCTCCCTCACCCATAACCTCCCCCCCTCCCCTCCCGCGTCTCTCAAGTGGTCTCCAACTCACTTCATCACTATTCACCAGCTGTCCTAGATTCTAAGCAGGCCAGGGTTCACATTGTTTTAATTCAATTAAAATTGACATCAATCTGCATGTGACGAATGAAATTTACATCCCCCACAATTAATCTTGCCTGACCTACCCCCACTCCACCCACACACACACCCCCTCGGTCTCTGCTTATTATCATTATCTGAGCGTACGGGGCCGGCACCGGAGCAGGAGTGGTGAAATTAAAATTATAATTCTGTCTTTTGAAGCCTTTTGAAGTGTAGGTCAATAATTAAACAGTGTTTTTCTGTCGTTGCAAATCCACATCTGGGGAAAAAAAAAAAAAAAACACTTTTATGCAGTAATTTTTAGAAGTGAGAGGATTTTAGTCTGTGTTCAGGGAAAATAAATGTGCTCTCATGTACAGTGAGGCTGAGATGTTCAGCGGTGAAATAAGTGCTTGTCATGACTTATCATAACTTTGCAGATGACGGACAACATTCGGGTCCTAATAACGTGAACACTTTGGACCGCTTCCTCAAGGGAGGCGGCTCGTGTGTCCGATGCTTTAAATCAAATTCCTAAAAGTTATAACTGATGCCCAACTGAATCTGATATCTATCCACGGAAAATATGAAATTATGATGCTGTCTTTTCCAGTGAGATAACTCCCATGTATATATCTCATTTTTATCTTATTATCTTACGAACAACAATTTCTTAAAGGAGCAGTTCAACCTTTTTGGCTAATACACTAATTTGTTTGCTTGTCAAGATGTGAAGTCTAAATATGTATATGTTACACGACCATTTTAAAGCTGCAAATAGGAAATGTTTTCATGTTATTATATATGTTAATTTTATATTTTATTATTATATTATAACATGTTAATTATGGAGATGTAGACGTGCTGGTTGGTAGATCTGGACAGAGTCAGGCTTTCTGCTAACTAAGGCTACAAAAGTAATAGGTAATACACATTTTTTTGAAATCATAATTTTTCATTTTAGTACATTAAAACAGTACATTGATAAAAGGTTTGAGGCTTACATCACGATTACTCTACTTTTCTTTTAATAAAAGGACAATTATGATGAAAAAAGTATGAAGAATTTCAGTATGGTGAATCATATAATCATATTGTTATTGATATATCAGACAAAATAATCACAATGAGATGTTTTTCCATTGTGCAGCCCTGATGCTAAGCTAGGCTAACCTATTTTGCCAACACAACAGGATTTACAGTTCACAGGTTTGCTGTTTCCTTATAAATTGTTTAAGAATAAAGTTCTTTTAATTTTTATTGTGCTTAAGTTTGATAGTAATAATTATTTAGCTTTTCAGCATAATTTTCCCCTATATATATTTTTTTTTAAACAAAAACATATTATTAATATTAGTATAATATATTTAAAACAGCATATATTTTTGTACACAGCCACCACTATAGATCCTTAAAATAAATTGGTTTTGCGATCTTTATTTTCCACATATATATGAACGATTCAGCCTCCTGCTCTCACCAAAAACATTTTGTTTTCCAGTTCAGATGGTTTTTATAAGTGGAAAACCCAAATCTCAGCCTCTCTGCATCTTCCCGGAGCATCAAAGCCTTTCTGCTACTTAAAATGTATGGAACTCTCCGGGAATCTACAGTATCAAATATTACTGGGCCCTTTTTTTGAAGTTGCCTTGACAAACATTTTCCTGAGTGCTGCCCTCATAAGCCTGCTGAAACACTGCAGGTGTAAGCCCGCCGCTCGCTGCTGCAGCAGAGCATCCACAGTGGTGAGCGGGAAAACAAAGCTTTGTTGTCGTGTATTCTCCTCCTGGTGTAAATCACCCGTGTAAGTGCAGCATTTTGCTCTCAATCCTCCGTCTCTGGAGAGGACAAATCTAGGCTTTCTCTCTGTCTCTCTATTCACAACCTCTTACCTTCACGTGCATGTTCCTGCAGCTCCCATAAAACGGCAATTTGCTTCTGTTTGGGTCCAGTTCCTGCTCTGAGAAACAAGGTTGTTTTTTTTCACCCCACACTGATAATAATGCACAAGACATTTAAAGCCTACTTGTGAGTTTCTATATGATTGTGTAGCTGCTCCTACAGACTCGTTTCCAGCTGGTTGTTGTAAATGTTACATTTAACCAAAAATGGCCATACTGGAAATAGTTATTGCCACTGAGCAATCTATAACACAAGTAGACCTCCTAAGATGGTGAAATAAATGATGCCAATACCTCAACGCCCCAACCACTGGGTCTAATCTCTCAGTCAACATCTATTCTGAAACCCTAATAGTCCCAAAAAAATTCCCATTGATCCGACAGCCTGATGTCCTGAAAACAATAGCGCACTGCTCAGAAAATTCTGGAGGAAGAGATGTATGAGAACAGTGACTGCCAGCCTTATAATAACAGTGTTTCCATTAAAGTGGAAGAAAACTTTGAAGCAAAATTTCAAAATGCTCCATAAGAGAAAATGGGAATTATATCCCAATCAATAGGTTCAGAACAAAGCAAAAAACAAAGCTGCATAAACGCACTTTTTTCATGTGTAATAAATCATTATTATGCCTGAATTTATTCCTAAAAAATGTGTCTCCTCTTCAGGATATTCCCAATTCATTTTTATTTTTTGAAGACAAAAACTACTCCTATTAAGCGTAAACACTTTTATGCACATCAATCTTTTCTAATGCTAATCTTCAAAGTGTGCACAGACATTAGTTGATGGAAACAGAGCTAGTGTTCCAGACTCTATTATCATGTTCTTCACTTTAACAGATCTGTGTTCACCATAACACAGATGATACTCGTAAATCAACATGTAAAAAAACCCTTTCCTTTCGGCTCATGTTTAACTTTGCAGCTCTGGTGTGAACCACTGAAATAAACTTACTTTACTGTCTGACATG
>JAOWBC010000002.1:17607399-17618028 GCA_028566105.1 Hypoplectrus providencianus | reverse complement strand
GGGGGATGACAAGGAGGAAGGGTAAAAGAGAAGTGTGAGACAAGCAGAGAGAAAGAAAGATCAGGAAGAGGGGTAGCGAGGTTCGTGTGTCTGCGTAGGCCTCAATTGAAAGTGGCTGAAGGGGTGTGTTGAGATTCGAGGGTCAGGTTCCAAACCAGAGGGTGAGAGCGAGGACAGAGTGCTGGCGGTGCGATAAGAGCCAGAGGTGTGGTGGGTGAAGAGGGGTGGGCACCCCTTTGTGTTAGAGAAAAGGAGGTGGGCTGAAAGTGTGTGTATGTGTGTGTGGATGGATGTGCTGTGCTGTGCTGTGGAGAAAGAAGAAGCCAGGTGATGAGAAAAAAAATGGGCCAAGGGGGGTTTTGGAGTGATGTTGGGGAGATAAGCCGAAGCTTTGGTTGGAGGAAATAGCTAGATAGCTACGCAGGGGGAAAAAAAAGGTTAGGTGCAGTGTGGAGGGGCGACGTATCTGCAGGATAAAGCAGAGATAGAGAGGGTCTCTGTCTTCAGGAAGTGGAGATATGTGATCTCTTGCGTGGAGAAAGGAGATGAAAGAGAAGTAGTAAATTAATTCCTTAGATCTGCTATTCTCAAGACGAGGAACGAGCGTAAAGCCAGGGGTATGTGTAAAGCTCCAGAGGGTGTGCAAAACAAAAAAATCACAATTTGTGCATAAAATCATTAAATTTAGGTACGAATGGCATGAGCAAGTCTTGTCGCTATTAAACTGCAAATTAGTATAATGTACCTTCATGTTTTTAAATTAGGCATGAATATCTTGTCGTCTAAATTGGTTTGAATGCACCATATTTCTGTCTAAGTGTGTCTCTATTGTTGTGAAGCAAAAACCTCAGCCATGACATGGTTTCATAAGTGTGACTCTTTGTCATTTCAATCTCATAGTTATTATTATGTATGCTTTATTTAAGCTATTTTAATTATAGACTGAACACGCACGAATAGTCTTTCAGAAACATGTTGTTCCACGATGACATTCACGCCTGAGCTTCCCACTGCAAGCTCCATTCTCATGTAATTTTAAAATACTGCTACTCATTTATACTGTAAATCAGTGAAGGACTCCAAGCCAAAATAAATACTGTGACCTTCCGCTGCAATATCAACTCTTTTGTCCTCGCTGTGCTATACAAGGAGCGAAACAACCCTTATTATAGGAGGAGAGGACAGAAGGTTAGAGGTATGAAGTCATATATTAAGTTCGTGTGCATTTATTTTCATAAATCTTTTTTTTTTTTGTGCAGTCAAGGGAACATCATTCAAACACCTTCTGGGTTGTTTTCATATGACATCTCGATTTTTTCCAATTTGCTAAATCATGTATTTTTTATCATGCAGTCAAGACCAATTTTATCACAGCGTTATTTTACTTATTAAATAATTGCTTTAACCTATTCTTGCAAAGTAACACTTTATCCATTAACAGTATTGACATGCAAAAATGAAAAGAAAAAAAAAAACTAAATCATGTTTTTTTAATCATGCAATTAAGGGGAATGTTGACTTTTCATTCATTTATTATTTTGGAATTTGGCCACAGGAAAAATGAATTCCCAAAGCAAGAAATCAAGTGGAAATGGAAATAAAGACTGTAAGTCCCCATAAAAAGGGTTTATAATTTATCATATAGTATCGCAGGTAATCTGACAGTAAATTAGCAGAGATCTGAAATGTGCACCATGTCAGTGGGTGGAAGCTAAAGATCCAATAAACAGTTTTTATTTTGCTTCCTCTGACTGGCTTCATCTCCATAGCAACAGCAACTGAGCCTCATGGGCAAAAAAACATGATTTCTCAGATATTAAAAGCTTGTACAGTTTTCATGTATATATTATCTGGTTTCTTTGATGAGGAGCATTAAGGATGTGATTAACAGTGAAATTTAACATGGGAATTCACAGTTTCAAACAGCTATGATTAGCCTAAAGTGATCACATAAAAACACATTTTAAATCACACATCACAAGAACAACAATTAAGACAAACAATACAATAAATTTGGTAAATAGAAATTCTCAGCAATAGAACGCAGCTGTTTAAACAATCTGCTTCTATACAATTTAGCTGATATGGAATTCTGCAGTTAAGGAATTCTGATGTAATAGAATTCTTCTGCTATAGAATTCAGATGATACAGGATTTTTCTGTTCTAGAATTAGCAGGATATAGAATTCTTCTGTTGTAGAATTCAGGTGATATATACGTTGTTCTGTTTTAGAATTTTGCTGTTATAGAATTCTGCTGTTATATAATTCATATGACAAAGAATTCTACTGCTATTTAGTTCAGATCTTATAGAATGTGGCTGTTCTAGAATTAACAGGATACAGAATTCTACTGTTGTAGATTTTCAGATTATATATACATTCTTCAGCTATAGAATTCAGATGATATGGAATTCTGGTGTTCTGGATTTCTGCTGTTCAAGAGTTATGCTGTAATAGAATTCATCAGTTATGGAATGAAAGTATTTGGTAGTGCCAATTCACAAACAGATCATATGGGAAAAAGTTTGGAAAAGTGGGACTGTGATTGTTTGGATTTGAATAGGCTACATATGGAACACTACTCTAAAACTACAGAATGATAAGGCGCATATTATTGTAATCCTCATGTTCTTTGTTTAGTGTTTTTAAAAAACCTTTCACAAACCCTAACCTGCTTTCCTCAGGGGCAGCATTGTTCCTCACTTCAGTTTGGAGCGCTGAGGGATCCCAGGGCTTTCTGTTGACAGAAGGGGACACGTGTGTGGACCGCTTTGTGATTAAACCCACTGTTCCATGTGGGCTAACAGTGGATGGTCAGGGTTGGTTAGTGAGCTTTGGTTTTGACTGAGTTAGTCTGGCCTCAGTTGGTATTCTGGTCAGTGGGTCAGCGCCTGCAGCCGGGCCTCTCTTGGGTCGTTCGTTAAAATGATGTTCCTCGTCAAGTGTTCAAATCACACCATTTAATTGGCCTCCAGCGCCCTGGACAGGAGCCAATTACAGCTCCCTCTCTCTCACGCTCTGCATGTCTGCGCTTATCTTTCAGCTGCGACGTTGTTTTTCTCTTCACTTTTTCTTTACATTGCCATGTTCATCTTCAAAGGTGTTGAAGTATACAGTACATTTCCATTTCTGATTTATATTCTTGTGTCGTGGCCGTCTGCTCCGGCTCCTGTAAGCCATGTGAGAGGCGTTATTTAGAGGGATGACTCCGAGTGTCATTGAGGGAGAATGAAGTTCTCTTTGGTCTCATTTTGACCATAAAAGGAGATTTCACATGAAGGCACAGCAGTGGGGAAAGTGGTCCCCAAACCCTGTGGCATAAAAATAAAAGAGGCGTAAAAGAAAGGCGGGGTGCGGAGCCTCCAGCGATGAGAAGACGTATGTGATAAAAGACGCTTTGCCAGAGAACAAGACACTAGTTCCTAAATGTTTGGATTACACCACACCAGGGTGCAACACTTTAGAAAGGCAAGGGTTACCATCAGAGACTTTGGCCTCTTTTTTGTTGTTGTTTTGTGTCTGTTTGTAGATGCTACAGATCTCTCTGTGGTTTTTTGGTTGTTTGGTTAATTTATGTTATTTTTGTTCCTTTTGTTGTCTGTCTTTGTGGTCATTTTGTTTTTCTTTTCAGTCCTTTTTTCTCTTTGTAGTCATTTTGTTTTTTCTTTTCAGTCCTTTTTTCTCTTTGAAGTCTTTTTGTGTTTCTTTTTGCTACTTTTGTGTCTTTTTTGTTTTTAATGTGCCATTTTTTTTTTTTTTTTTTGTAGTTATTTTTGTTGAATAGTTGCCTTTCTTCTCTTTGTGTGTGCGGGATTTTTTTTGCCCTTTTATATCTTCTTTTTGGATCATATAATTCATATAAATATTAATTGTTCTATTGATTTACATGCTGTTACTCATTTTGTATGCTTTTGTAGCCATTTTGTTTGATATGTTGCTCATTTTGTATCTCTTAGTGGTACGTATGTGTCTCATTGAGCAACATTTTGTAGAGCCTCTTCCACTTTGGGCCCCGGGGCCTGTGCCCAGGGTGACCCACTCAATAATCTCTCCATGGATAAGGACATGGCCAAGGTATGAGGAAGAAGCACTCGATGCTACGTTGATCCCTCAATCGCTATGAAATTTCTAGAAAGATAAAGGAGCGTTTATTTAGTTCATCGCCACATCATCGCATAATCCCCCACAGTGCCTCTCACGGTATAATGGGCCTCTGTCTTCCACTGCCTCGGACAGAGCACCTATTATGTCATCAAAAAAGGACGATTAGCAGAGGAAAGGGAAGATGAAAGCGAGGGCACCAACTACCTGTTCACAAAGGCTTTAATTTTTACCGGTAATTAAAGGCTGACATTTCCCTGATGGATCATCAGGGGCCATGGAACAAACGGGGAGAAGGAGCGACAGAGAGGAAAAGAAGCAGGATTCTCCTCTGTTAAAAGCTCTCAGGCTTGTAATGGTAATTAAGGGCTTGTCTCTGGAGAGGGGACGATATTAGAACAGAAGAGAGGCTGAGCTGGTGGAGGGGGGTGGGCCCCAACTCTTTCATGTTCTCCTTGCCCTTACTCATTCCTCCACTTTTTCTCCCCCAAATCCTCCAATCCACTCTTTCACTGTACTTCTCACCCCTCCGCTTCCCCACCTCGCGCCGACCTGCACTCCTCCGCAATGCAGAGTAGAAAGTAATCAGTTCAGCTTATCGTCATTGTTCCACATCAGCTCGCTGCAAAAGGGCCACATTATTGCATGCAGCGGGGATAAAAATGTTTGGAAAAGCTGCTTGATAAACCTGGTGTTTTCCTGTTTGCATGCCCGCTGAATTTAGTTTCTGCCCTCCTCCAATTAACTTTGATTGCTGCTTGCCGTCGGCGCGAAGCCACAGAGGTCCTAACGTGGCACGGTACCTGCCTGCACTGTATTTTCTGGTCCTGACGGAGCCCACTGCGCCGCTCAGACCCAGCGCAGTAGGCATTGTCATGGTAACCTGCAGGCGGCTATAGAAGAGAAACGTTGACAGACAGATTAGGACTTTTCTGAGCTCAACACCCCACTCCTGACACAACCAGAAAAACAGTAAACACATCTGCCCGGTTCTCTGGAGATCCCCCAGCCGCCTCTCCTTCCTCCCCCAGCTGCACTGAGTCTGGACCAAGAAGCGGGATCAGATATTTTTAGCGACGGGGATTGGAATGTGAATTTCAAGGAATCTCTGGGGGATGTCGTTGATCCTGACTAGCTGTCGTTCACCGTGTATTCTCAATGCCCCCCCATCCCCCCCACCCCACCCCAACCCCCCATGCCCTTGACGAAAGCGTGTGCATATTGTGAAAGTGTGCTACTGTACGACTGTGGGGTGAAACTGAGGCTGCATGTAGTTTACATACTGCGAGAAAGCGTACAGAAAATGTATGTATTATCATATGCATCATGCACTGGGGACTTTTCTTCTCAGCCATTTTCCATAGTAATCCATCAATTTTTAACCTGGCAGATGGATGCACCTCCCTCTGCTACACTTACGCACATGCACACATTTCTGTCATTTATTTTTAAAAATCTCATAAATGCCACAAAGTGCTACAATAGTTTGAAATGCATCGGATTGTTTTTCTGTTCAAAGCCACATGTGTCTGTTTATTCCTCATCTTGTTCCCTCTCTTATCCTTCCCGTGTGCAGAGAAAGGATTACACAGTACTGTGTGCACTTCTTCATGCTTGTTTCACACCTTGTGGGGGAAGAATCATGACTGACAGGACTTGTATCAGATTCTCCTGCAGAGATATCTGCAGGAAATCTTCACAAACACGATCTCCCCCGCCCTTCTCTCTCTCTGAGACTCACATGAACAGTACATATGCACTCAGAAAGCGCTTTCTGCTTGGCCATTTTAATTAATGCTTAAAATACCCAAACTCTGAAATTACATTCTCTGACAGAAGCACGGCCGTTGAATCACAGTTTTCAGTGAAAACCTTGTATGGTAACTCCACTTGTGGTGGGTTATACAACATTTTATGAAATGAGAAAGGTCTCTTATTCTTTTGATTTGTTCCTTATGCCTTACCAGGGACATTTTTAGCTTTTGAATTTAAAATATTTTGTTCATTTTTACTCTGTTAAGTATTGGAAAAGGTGTGACTATTTCTAATTTGTTTATTTTTGATCTTCAACCTCAGCTACTTTAACAAACCTAATAATAAACATCGAATGTGAAACAAAATTACATATTTTAATGGGCCAACCTGTTTGTAGTCATTTTGTGTTTCTTTGTGGTACGTATGTGTCTCTTTTTGTTTTTAATGTGACAACTTTTTTGTCTTTTGTAGTCTTTCTTTGTTGAATAGTGGGTGACTTTTTTTTCCACCAGACTGAGGATTTTTCCCCGTTTGCCCTCTGTAGTAAACACCTACCTTTTTTCCACCAAGTTTTTTTTTGCTAATTATTGACACAAACCAGACCAGAGAAAAATCATTGACATACAGAAAAGAATTAAACTTTTCAACCAGCATATTAAGGTTTGAAATTCAGAAAATGGATGAATATTTGGTCGTTATGATCAAATCTCATTTGATGAACTCGAGCTCAAATGAAGGCTGCTTTAACTCTGCTGTCATTTGTTGATATTTAAAGAAAAATTATCTTAAAATATATTAATGCATTGCTGCCAGCTTAATCTCAAAGGTTTGTTTGTGCTCGCACAATCTTGGTTTCCAAACCGAGCCGCAGCCAAATCAGTCAGGACACTAACTGGCTGCCACTGAGTCGTAGTTTCAGGGATGTTGGATTCCTTCATGGATTCCTTGCTTGTTACTCTACCCTCAGATCTTATGTTTCACTGGGAAATACGTCAGTACAGAATCCAAATACGCTCCAACTTCCACTTCAGCAGGATTTCTATATAATGGCTTTCTTGTGACAACCAGCACAAAATGAACACAGGTTTAAACAATGGAGGGCATATCGACTGAGCTCCAACAGTATGAGCTTCTTCAAAACAGGGGGAGTGTCTTTTTTTTATTCACATTTTTGTATTTTTAAACCCAAAGAAACATAATAGGAACAATCCTGATATTCAAGGTATTCTAAAACTAGCGTATTATACAATGACACTGTTACAAAACTCTGAGCACATAACAAAAAACCAAACACACTCTACAGCAGCACAGAGATACAGACGAAACAGGCAGATTGTCAAAATAAAAGCACATATAAAAGATGATGAGAGACATAAATGTTTGGCATTGTGTCGATGCAGCTGGATTGTTTATGATGAATCTATATATCAATCTATACAGCAGTATCCCCTGGTAATTAATAGCAATGTGTTTTGGTTTCACACATTTTGAATTATAGCATCCAGTCATTTCAGCTAATATGGAATAATGATGCACGTGTGATGAAACTTTCCAAAGTGAGTAACATTTAAATGAGGCTGGAAAGACTTTCACTTTCTTTTTTCAAACAAAACACCAACACCTCAACGTGCTTAGTTTAGATGAAACTTTAAACTCGCTGCACCTCTCCTCCCACCTGCACAGGGCAAGAAAATCAAACAAATGTGCAAAGTGCACCTGAGGGTGAAGACAACACCAACATGTGATGCTGCTTCTTGTGCCAGACTTCGCCATGCCTTGAAAAATAGAGCGCTAAGAGAACATCGGGTTGTGATGAAGACCAAAGTGTGTTATGAAACATCAAACACGCTCTGATTATGACTTATTCAAAAAGCACTCCAGGTTGTTGCTTATCCTACGAATAAAATACGGCGGTTGCTGTCACACACACAAAGAAAAACGCACGATCCGACTGTGCTCCGAGCGGTGACATGTGAAAGACAACGGGGCCTATTCAGCGCACGCTGGGAGAAAGAGATGAGAGACGAAAGACAGAAATGACATTGACGTGCATGTGTGCGTCTGTTCGTTTATAATCATGTTTGTATGCGCATGGTTTTATTGTTTCTTCTCTTCTGCCTGTCTGTTCGTTCATCTGCCCTTCTCTCTGCGTATCTGTCAATCTCGCCGCGCGCGCCGTGCATCTGTGCTGAATTTGGACAGCATCTGCAGAGTGTTTTCTGTGCAAGGTTTGTTTTCCTCTCCTCTGGCTTGGAAAGTATTCCTCTGTCTGAATGTGAGTGCCAGCTCTGTGAAGCCTAATTATCCCAAATACTGTGAAATCAGCTAAACACACACCAAGGGTTGATGCAAATCAAATTCATGACCCCCTGTGGCCTTTTCCAGTCGCTCTGAATGTGTTCACTATTCTGGATCTCGCTCATTCATTAATTCATTTGTTTATTCATTCATGTGGCCACGCCGTTAAGACCGTGTACAGTATGTGTATTCTCCTATTGTGCTGTCTTTGGAAGGAATCTCCTTTTTTTTTCTTATTTGGCATGTATGCACTTGTTGTAAAAGCATTCAGTAAGCACATTCATTCAGTAATTGTAAGTCACTTTTCACACAAGTGACTGCCAAATGAATGTATTGGAGGATAATGGGTATTTACAACTGTGCCTGCAAAGAAAAGTGAGCAGCT
This sequence comes from Hypoplectrus providencianus, assembly GCA_028566105.1. Taxonomy (NCBI): domain Eukaryota; kingdom Metazoa; phylum Chordata; class Actinopteri; order Perciformes; family Serranidae; genus Hypoplectrus; species Hypoplectrus providencianus. The sequence goes on along the minus strand of JAOWBC010000002.1, from coordinate 17,609,487 downwards.
TGTCATTTTAAAGAATAATTTATATTCTAGCCTGAAAAGCGTGTTTTATTCTGCCCAGGCTGGTGCAAAATGACAACCGCAAAACAAAGTATGTACAATTATATTGTTTATGAGCTGAAAACAAACCTGCATTTAAAGGTAAACAACGATAAGATGACCAATATTTTCACAGTTTTGTATTGAAAAGAACTTTGCAACCTTTGGTTTAGGAACATCTGATGGTAAGAAAAGTTAAGATATAGGGAGTAAATAAGGACGTAATATTATATTCCTCACCACATCTAACTGATTTTTTATTTCGAACACAACAAAAGCAACAGTTCTGACTCTTCAACTCATTTATTTTACATCAGAGGACTTCACAGGCATAGTTAACTCTTTACAGGCAAAGAACCATATTTGGTAACTCCAGCCGACATCCAAAATGGGCTTAATGTCTCTTTGTAGAACCACATTGACATTAGGCTATGTTACAGATATAGACAGCACGGCATCTGACCGATAAGTATATAATAATAATAATAATACATAATAACAATAAGAAGAAGAATTTGGTTACTTTGATTTACAACATAAAAATGGAACATTTTGGAAAAAAGTCACAAAAGTAAAAGTCTTGTAATATCCTACAGTAAGACTTAAATTGTCAGATCATGTTTAAAGCTTCCACCTATTGGAGTGCGACCTTGTTATGTTGATGGAAGCAACTGGATCGTTTTGTCAGCAGATAATTTATCAGCCATAACTCCATCATCAGGCATAATAAATCATGATATACATTGCCCATTATCAGATGATAAATCATGTGAAATCACTGCAGCACTGATAGCTAAAAAAGAAACCAGATTTGCACCTTAGCTAGCTGCTTTTTAAAGGACATTTTCAGCCAAAAGCAAAATCACTTGAGAGAACTGACATGCTTTTTATGCAAAAATCAGCATTTACAGTCTGCGGCTGGGTGCTTTAGCTTAGCACCAAATACTGTCAAAATGTAACAAACTAGCACCTGTAAAAACTCACAAATTAAGTCATTATATCATGTTTGTTTCACTTGTGAAAGATCCAAAGTGTAAAAACTACAAGTGGTGGTTTGACTGGAGGATAGTTGGATTATTTCATCCCCGGCAGCCTCTCAGTGATGAAGTCACTGTGCAGACAAACATGATATACAGTGTGAATTAGTGAGCTTTAGTGTGTGTTTTTTTTAGTTTTAAACCAGGCAACGCTAACTGTTTTCCTGCTTTGACAGCATGTGTGTGACTCATGAAGATAAGCCATTAAACTAATCACTGGTTTAAATCATAAGCTTCACTAACCAGCACAGCATTACAGTCTAACACACATTCATCCTGTCATAGAATCAGGAACTTCAGAGGCTAGACTTCAATCAGGATGGGATTTTGGCACTCTATATAACTTGACCTCAGCTGCACATCCAGTTATAATGAAGTTCAAGAGGTAGCCTTTAAAATTATACTGCCTTCCTCTAAGTATTCATCGTGGATCTGTGGTCGTAATCAGTCTGTGTGCAGGAATACAGCAACGGGTGGATCTTAAATCTCATTTCCATCAGGCGCTGTGACCAACTCTCCGCCGGAGGGAGGATGTCAATCACTCAGATTACATGGATTTGTTCCACGCCCACGCATGCGTGACGGCAGAAACAACACACAAAGACGTGCACGTAGAAAGAGACACACACTCATGAAAACACTTAATCATGCTCTTCTTGCGCCGTACAAGGCACACATTCAGTCGGCGGGGGATATTTTCACACCGAGTGTTGCCAAGTCCTGTAATGGCACATTTATGTGTAAACTTAAGAAAATGACAGTGATGGACTTGAATTTTGGAGATTTTACCAACAGGAGTTATTCCAAAGAGAGAGGCCCAAAGAGGAACTCTTGGAATGTAAATGCAGCGCGGGAAACTCTTTATGCCAAAGCTTGTTTTGTTTATTAAAGGAATGTTGTGTCAATATTTGTGTGCTTTCTATTGTGAGCAGGGAAGCCACATAGGTTGTACTGCAGGTATCAGGTAAATGATATGACATAATATGACATGATAATATCACAGATTAATACAATT
>JAOWBC010000002.1:17564477-17578354 GCA_028566105.1 Hypoplectrus providencianus | reverse complement strand
GGGCGGCGGCAGTGGTGGTGGTGGTGGGGCGGTTTGAAGGAAGGGAGGAGTGGAGGTCAAGTGAATGAGAGACTGAGAAAGACAGGTTGGGATAAAGCAGATGAATTAGAGGTTTATCTTAATTGCTCCTAAGAGGGATCACAGGTTAGGGTTGGCTGCTACCTGAGAGAGGGAGGGAGAGAGAGAGGAAGACGGGAAATTGGATGCGTTTACAGAGGAGTTTAGCCACGAAAAGTAAGTAAAGAAGTTGTTTGAATGAGGAAAAAATGCTTGCGATTAATGCAAAAGTTCTCAGCAGAGGTTCAGAATTATTATATAGTATGTCAGGGTTCAGGCAGTTCTGGTAAAGCAACCCAACAAAACGGTGTATACAATGTCACACAAGGGTCTGTACAGAAGGTTGTCTTTGGTGTGGAGAAAAGATGACATTGAGTGCATGGCCACATTCATGAAATCACAGTAAGCAGGGCCTCAGCGTCCTCTGTTCTTTTGCGTCGAAGGACACGGCTATGAATGGAGGCAGGAAGAAAAAGTTTTGCAGTAGAGCTGGAACAGCTCAGAGGCCGAATGTCTTTGTATTGATTTGGCTGAGAGAGAAAAACAGAGAGATTTTTCACATGTTTATATCAAGGACACCGCAGGATAAACAGCCTTCACCCAGCCTGTCTCTTCTTCTGCTCAAGGCCCAGCCAGCGCAGGTTATAAAAATCCTTCCGTCTCAAGGAGAGATTACATTATGTCTTGTTGCAAAAACACAAAGTTGAAAAGACAGCTACAGTGCTCTTTGTCTTGCTCTCACGTCCTTCTGTTCTGCCTTCATTTATTTATCAAATTTGTGCAAGATGCACTTAAGTAGCTCTGCACTCCCCCATCTTCCCCTATAAATATTTCTGTATTATATTAAATCACACTGACCCTCGGCTCAGAGCGGCTGAACTTTGTTTTTGAATTCAGAGCAAAACTGTGTCTTAACATGTCAAATATTTCATGCTACATTTTGCAGAACTGTATATAAAATGACACACATAAAAAGACAATTTATATATGAAGAACAAAGAACACACTGAAAACACATTTTCTTGCTTCATACAGAGTAAACTGTATATGAGAAATAATAGGAACAGCACTAAAAACATATGCACCATCTTTTAAAATGAAAGTTATAAAGTTATTCACATCGGAAAAACAGAGCCAACTATTTCTGCAAAAGCATAATTAGATGTTTAGATGTTTTTCAGTCTGAAGGCTGCTTCATATAATCCTTTAGAGACACAGTGTATAGGATATGTGCATAATAAAATGAAATAATCCTTTTCAATCATCACTTCTAGGGCCTGGTAGAAGTATGAAGAGGTGTCTGTGTCTGCAGAGTCCCTGTCCTCCACCTGTCTTTTCTCTTTTCTTTTCATTTTTGCTTATTTTGGCCAAGAACTGGCTGACATTGTAACACGTAGCACTTGTTGTCTGGGTCGGAAGCTTAAGAGGCTCTGTTAATTCAGCTGTCTGGAGACAAAAAGCATAAAATAAACCTGCTGGGTATTTAGATGTCACTGAACCACATGATGCTGAATGTCCTTTAGGTCCTGAGGGGTGTCCACACTAGTTCCACATTAGCATGTTATTTCTTATGTTAAAACAGTATGGGAGATTTTTTCAGTTTGTCCAAAACTGTATCAACATTAGTGTTGATAACAATGGCAGCCAAAGACCAATGCGATACTGTTCTCATTTTAGTTTTATTTTGAAAACTTTATGACGGATGAAGTGTGCCTGAAGTGTCTTCTGTACCAGAAGAAAAAAACAAAAACTGAAAAGGTTCATCATGTCAGCTGTCAGGTGTTGAAGATGTGATCTACGAAAATTAATAATTACTTTACATCTTTACATAAATATGAAGCCTAAAAGCTCACATAATATGCAAATGATATTTTGATGAAAATGATTCAAATTTGTATGATTCTAATTAAACTTCATGTTGCCAGGTTTGGCAACTTGTGGCTCCGTTGGTGTGTTTATAACCCAACTTTATACACGTTAATTATGTCATGATGCTATTGGCACAGGTTGCTGATTCAGACTGGTTTATTCCCCGGAAGGTCTCATAATGACTGATGCCAGTTTGTAAATATCAAACCAGTTTGAGCTTGTTCACCAAAACAGACTGACAAAACTTACTATTGAACCAACTTCACTTTATATAATCAGCTAAAACATTAGCATTTCAGAAGCTGTACCATCAAATGAAATGGCCTGTGGCAGCTTCATAGGTCCTGTTTGTTCTGAATTTCCTGTGATATAGAGCAGACTCTTTATCTGGCCCAGTGCCGGCTGCATGACGAGACCCTCTCACAACCATTCACATACCTTGAAGCCTGTAAGCACACCTCCCCAAAAACCCAGCACCCGTTTGTGCCATAATTTAGCATTGTAAATGTGTGTTCAACAAAAGACTCCTCAGAGTTTGTCACGTTGGACTAAAACCATTCTGAGAAAACACAATTCCCTCCCCCAGCTCCATTATGACAATGACACAAATGCTCCAAAATATCAGCGTGCACACAATCCCAAAAAGAGTTTACATGTGACAAAAAAAGAAGTGTGTGTGCAAACTCGTACACACACACAAACCCACACTCGTCTAGCTGTGATCTGCACTTCTTAAACTAATTGCTGTGACACCCAGACAGTCGGAGTCAGACAGCATCAGCCACGCTGCAGCTTTGTGTCTAGTGCTGAAATTCAGAGCAAGGTCAGCAGCAGAGAAGCTATCTGCTCAGACAAGGGGCATGGGAAAGTAAGAGCAGAGAACACGCAGAAATCAAAGGGAAGGGAAAGGAAAGTGCCTTTAAAAGTAGATTCCTTTGCTTTAGGTTTCCAGTGTTTGATGATTGTAAGTAGTGAGGTTTTGTAAAAACTTTGCTAGAATGAAATATTTTCTTTAAAAAGATAAATGCACTTCGTGTGCGCTTAAGTCCGAGCATCCTCTTCTTTTTTTCAGCTGGAATGACTAAAAGAAATGGCAACTTTTGTTATAGCTGTTTAATTTATCTGGGCAACAGACACTTTGAAAGTTTTTTTATCAATTCGTGCAGATTGCTCAAGCAAATACACAAAATGTTTTCAATAAGTGAGCATTGTTATGTTAGGTGCTTGTGCAGCGGTAAGCATTTCCTGAAGGCTGATCACACAAATGAAATTCAGAGGTTGCCGTGACCCAAGAAGACAGCTCTTTGGCACATTCAGTCGAGCCGGCCTTGAAACACAAGTGTGGAGAAAAACACAAGGTTTTTTACCAAACACTTGGGGCTTAGACACCCACAGACACTCCAAGACAGGTCTCAGAAACTTAAGAGGACAACTTTGTATGATTCAAGGCTTTGCATTAAATGGCTCCCCTGGAAAAGTCTTGTACTGCATTGTTTGTTGATTTGTTGGGCGCTCTTCTGGCGGTTGCTATAGTGACTGCCTCCATTTTCTCTCTGTGGCTGCTCACATAAAGGGCTGTGTCCTTGTCTCCATAATAGTTACAAATTGAATACTGCACTTTCCAAGGACTCATGTCACCAACTTACAGCAGAGTGAAAGTGTATGTGTGTGTGTTGTAGAGGAAGAAAGAAGACAAGTTTGCTTTAGGTGTGATGATTTTTTTTTTTTTTTGTCTAAATTTATTTTGTAAATTGGATCATATAAAAAGATAATGCAGTTATAAATACAGTACTTTTAATAAATGTGAAAGAGACAAAGAGACCTAAACAATACAAATAAAAGCAGGTCAATTAAAAAGTATAGGATTTAAAACAAGCAAGCGGCAAAACAAGTTGTACCAAAAATATTTAGATCAAGTGAACCATTCAGACCTTATTAGTCATAACTCGTACTTTTGTTACTAATGGATCCCAAGAGGGCGACTTTGAGTCAAAAACAAGTATTTAAAGGAATTGTAATTGTAATTCATACTTCTAATTCTTGTGAAATTGTTAATGCACATTAATTTGCCAGTTCAGAGCCACTCTGGATTTTCCTAGCACACAACACTTGAACATGAGAAAACTTTTTCAGGGACCATTTTCCTGTGAGGAAGGCAGGAGGGTGGTGTAGGTTGGTGGGATTCAAGGGACAAAGTCCTTTAAAGGATCCACAGTTATTTTAAACCCCTTATCAGTTTACCCTTTAATAGAGGATTGGGTGTTATGGGCAGTAGATTTTCAGGGGTAGATAGCAGATCAACCATAAATGAAGTGGAAATGGTATATATCATCTGGAAGCTGGGGATGTGAAGATTCATTTGACATGCAAACTATCATAAAACAAACCAATAAAGGTGTTCAAGGACTCCAAACTACAATGTTTGGCTTGTCAAGTCCATTTCCATGCTTGGAAAGATGTTGAAGCGTTTGGGTTGATACAATTTGTGATTTAAAAAAAAAAAAAAAAAAAAGGCTAGTATGCCTTCATAAAAACCTAGAGACCTTTCAAACCATAAACCCATGCTGTCATTTCATTTTTAAACATCTTTGACATTTAGGAGATTTCTGTATTTTTGGTTATTGGACATTTCTGTTCTGAACTTCTGAAATCATGCCAAAGGAAAAAGTTGTGTCTTTTGTATTAAATGTTTTATCTGTATAAAGCAGGCATGAATATAAAGAGCAGAATTTAAAGTTCCCGTGGAGTCGGTTCTTGGTGTGTTACTTCCTTCCCAACATGATATCATGGTTGGTACCACTGGATTCCCCAGATCTTCAGGTTTCATATTAGTATCTTGCATAGGGTCGTAAAATCGAGCCAGCTACAGAAAAAAACGCAGTTGGCATCTGAGACCGAGGCAGTTTTCCAGCTGTTGTGTTGTGAACACACAGACAGAACCTCTTTGAACAAACACGGCTTTGCTCACTGTTTTCCTGTGAACCTGTCACTAAATGTGGGTAATCTGTACACACACACATGCATGTGATAGGACAGTGCATGCGGCCTGTTTGCCTCTCCTCTTGTAACAAGGTCGGTTTCATAAACACAAGGTCAGCCTGTCTACAACAAACAAAACAGCAGATATTGCAGCTTTTAAGCCAGACAGAAATGATTAGGCTCCTACAGCCCACTGCAGGGCTTTATGTTCTAGCATGTTGTGATAAATGGTGTTTAACTGTGTCGTGACATTCTCAAATACTCCATTTGTAAACTTAAAATTTGTTTAATGGTGTGCATTCAACCCTTTTATTGAACATTTATATCAGAAATCCCTACATTCAAAAATGAAAAAGGTGATTTGTGTGCTGCAGGGAAGCCTTTGCTAAGAAAGGGCTTCATTGATGTCAGTGATTTGGATGAAACGAGTCCAAAAGCAACACAGTCTCCCATGACAAAGTGCTTTTCTAGTCACACTCAAAGAGCTTTTACTCTGCAAGTCGATACACATTTGAACACCGGTAGCCAAGGATACCATGCAAGGTGCCATAATCAGTTAGTTATTGTTTTTTTCAATAGAGGCTGGTGGCTTTGAAGAGAGGATAGATCAACACAAGTTCCCCCCATTTAAACTTCAACAGCGTTGTCTGACAACAATGTTAAGTGCTGGAAATCCTGTTAATATATCTTATACTATACACACTCCAAACTGGGGCAGTGCAGGATGTGATCTGCTCTAGGTTATACACTGACTTAATCTGTGTCTCAAAGTGAATTTGAAGCAAAATATGGAAATGCTGCATTAAAGAATTGAATGAGGGAAGTTTCCATCAGTTGGTAGAGCAATAAACAAAGCTGCATAAACGTGCTTTCACCAGAAGATGGCAGTGGAATGTATTTCTGTAGTTTAATCTGTCAGTAAACAGCAGACAAAGTAGAGATGGAGCAAGCGAGAAACAACAAAAAAGAGGTTGGAGAGAAGTCTTCAGGTACTGGATTAAATTCGGCAAGGTGACTGAAGAGGCACATTGGATATTAAAAGGGTCTAAAGTGTAGCAAGTTGATGGCTTTGTCACTCTAATTATTTGCGTGGAGTAGCATGACCTCTCTAGGCCAAAGATTTTAAACTCTGCTTTCATCCCAGCACCACTTTCTTATTTCTCCATTTATGTTTGGAGTGGAACATTGTAATGATCGCCTTCCAAGTACTGTCACTTTTGTTTCTTTGCTTACTGTTTCTTTTGGTTACCACAGTACGTTAAAGTTAAGTCAGACTGTACTTTTTCCTGGGCTGGACAGCCCATTTTTTTCCTTTTCTTTCCCTTCAAGTCTGGCATATAAATGGTGTTTGAGCTTCCCCTGCATAAAATAAACCTGCTGTGTGACAGTAAAGACTTGTTTTCATTTCTTATTACAACCTCAGCGAGCCGTGGAGACCCCTCAGATCTCTACAACATGTAGAGAAAGTTGTGCTCTTGTGTCATACGTTTTAGGTAACAAATATTACCTTGGCAGCACAGCTGCACATTTCAAAAACAAAACTAATGCTATTGTTTTTGACTGATATTGTAATTCCAGTATGATCCAGAAAATTGAAGGGCATAATATTTTGCACCATCATTCTTGCGCAACCATATTTATTGAAACATTTAAAAGGATAAGAGTGTTTTGTTGTTGTGGTCGTGGTGGTTGGGACTCTGTAGAACTAAATCTGTAGGCAAGGAAATCTCTGAAACAGCACAATACTTTATTCCAAATGACATTTTGAGATTTCCGCAGATAATTAACTACAGTATTGCATCTCTTGTGCAAATGTTGATGATATAATCTCTGATACTCTGATATAAAAGACATTTTAAAGACCAAATAATAAAAACATATATCAAGGTCAGTGGACTAGTAAATTAGACAATTAATCATCGCAGCCCTCCACATAACATACATAGTGTATAAAATATATATATATATATATATATATAATATTGAATATAGCAGCTTTAAATAAAGTGTCCTAAACCATGACACAGGTGCACACATTCAGATTTATTACAATACCTTCAAAACACACACAGAGAAACCAACCAAAACAAACTGAGGGAGTGAGAGAGGCAGAGGCGGGACGCTGCAGTTGTAATGTCCTTGTTTTGGATAAATTGTGTGTTGAACATATGCTGCTGGGACGTGAGCTAATTAGCCAAGGTTGAGTAGGACCCTAGGGGGGAAAGGAGCGGGTGGGGGGGGTTAACATGTGCGGAGGAGGGAGGAGGAGCGGCGAGAGGCTGCCAAGGTCAAACCCATGAGTGTGTGTTTGCTACCGAATACATACAGCACAATAGTCCCCCAGTGCCACTGTGATGAGTTCACTTCATTCGGTCTCTTCGCCACTTAAGACCATCTTCACTCTGGCAAAACACACCTTCGTTCCCCATTATCTCGCTCTGTCCGTCACAAAGGATTTATTCGACTGTGGCGTCGTAAAAATGCGTTTAGACAAAGCAGCAGTTAAAATGCAAATTGCATCACCTGACTTTATTTACTTTTTTACATATCCCATTTACCTGCCTCCAGCCCTCGCCTCCTATCGCTGCCTGCCCTTGCCGATCTATTCATCTTATCCAAATTTATGTAGCCCTGTGAAATAATGTTGCTTTTCCATATGTAAAGCCATTACTGACAACACATGGTGGACACACGTGTATCCGTGTATGTGTGTGTGATGCATGGAGAGGCTAACTGAGTGAAATATGAACTACTGTAGCTGCGGAGCAATAATTTATGTCCCTCCTGTCTCATTCTTTATTGGTCTCACAGTGACTACAGTATGAATATTTTTGCCTTACAGCATATCGAGGACAGGGTCATGTTTGCATAAGGAGGTAAATTATGACACTAATAACAATGTCGGGGTGCCAGGAAGAGCCATGGGAGGGGGAGGTGAGGGGGGAAACGGGGAAGGGCGCACATGTGGGGAAAACCAAGGTGAATGGGCGAAGCAAACGTTTAGAAATAAGAATAGCAGAAATAAAGGAGTTTAACAGGGCTTTTGTCTTTTAGGGATGAAATGCAGCGAGATAACTGACTAATTTTCATTCCCATCCCAAAAAATTCTCATTAAATTTGTCAGTGAGGTGTCCTTCATTTGAGACTTGCGCACCTTGAGCAACAACAAACACTTTTTCAGACTTCTGTAAGTGATTCATTGGCAGGCAGTGAGTCATGCTGTCTGACTTTGCCATGCTGTTATACTTGTGTGATTAAAGATCCGTAAGGCCTTGAAAATGCAATGTTTTCTGTCTTTTAATAACCTCAACCTGAAAGTATTTCTTCTTTGAAGTTGAAGCTGTGAAACTACTTGTTTGAAGACCTCAGGTATCACTTTTAGACAATTACTTCTTTGCAACTTTATACAGTTCTTCACTACAGCCTTCCCACATGTCAGAAGGCAATGTCACTTATTTATTTCATCTTCGCATCTTCTTTCTTCATCTCTGTGCTTAATATCATTTATCTGATGGCTTTAGTTGCTATTAACTTTGCAGAAAGATATTTTATAAAAGATATTTCATATATATGTATATATATTCTCATTTTAGATATTAAGTGTATTTGAAAAGAGATCTAACTCAACCACCTCAAAAGGGGTGAATACATGTTGAAGCATCAAGGATTTCTTAACCTTGTGGAACTTTTACATACACTTAAATGCTATTTCTGTACTTTTAAATGCGTGACTTTAACAGTATTGAAGGTTTAAACAAAGAAATTGCGGTGGGAATGCTGAATTGTGATGCTGGCTTGAATGTGTCAGAAGAAGTTTTAAAAAGTGTGTGTGTGTGTGGGGGGGGTGTTCATAATATCAATATTGGAATAATAAATGGAATATTTTAAATAGTTTTGTTAAAACAAAAAGAAGAAGAAGCTAATGCTATACTGCACTGCTAGCTTTTATTTCTAATCAGAAGTTGAAACGGTAGGACAAGTTGTAATTTTGTAATAATGGGAAAATGATTAGGAATGTGATCCAAAGTTAAATGACACCAATGATGTTTGGAACAATTGCTTTGTGAAATGTAAAAACAGGACCAAGTCACAAATGTGTCCATGTCTACTTCCATTCATTAATAAATCAGTGTGGCAGCTGGTAGGAGTGTCTGTCCCGTTAAGGCTCACAGACCCAAATTTTTTTCAAAGCTGCCTTGTTGGAAAGAGCACAGCATTTCACAAACAGTGAAAACTTTGGGAATGACAGCAAGTAAAAGAGTTTTTTTCCAGAATTTGTTACAGCTCCTCTCCAATCGGACCAATGGGTCCCAAACTAGCTCCACACTTATGTAAAAAGGTGTAATTGATATTTTTACTCACATTAAAGAGAAAAAATAACATACAATCGTATGGTAAGTGGTTGTAATGCTAATTTGAAAGATGAAAATACTCCACCACGGTGCAGTTTTGAACATTTTAAAGATTGAATGGAGTTTCTACATAAATGAATAAATAGGAGTTGAAAGGGCATGATATGCATTGCAAGAGTATGAATTTGATTCAAAATTTAACATTCTGTCCATTTTTTCAATTTGAACGGGAAAAAAATTAACAGAAAACATTGAATATTTCCAAGTTTGAAAGTATGAATAAAGAAAGTAGCAGTCGGAATGCACTAATTGAGCTGAATATTGTGAAGTTTGAATGTTGAAGGAGAAAGGGCAAAAAAACAGCAATGGAGAAGAATTCTAGTAAATATTCTGAATACTTGCTCCGCCACTGTTCTCCGCCTTGATTTGAACAGTTTTCTCAGAAAAGTACATAAGAAAAGTGGTGGGTAGTTCTGTTCCTACTGCAACTTGCGAGGTTGAAGGCTAAGGCTGGTAATATTCTATGGTTTTATTATTGTCAAATATTTCATGAAAAGAAAAAACTGGTGGGCATTCGTCAGTCCTATATATGTAACCTCCTTGACACCTATATGGCTCTCAAAGCATTTTGTTTTATTCAAAGTGCACAAAGTCTGAGGATATCATCAATATTATTATTTGTCATGCAGCTTTCTTGTTAAATTTTATCATTCTTTGACCGTTTCAGAGCTTTCTGAGCCACCGCTCCGTCCTTCTCCCAGACATGCATGCACATTCACACACTCACTCAACATAATCTAAAATCCTGAAAAGCTAAACCCTGTCCACTGTCAGTATAAATTAATAACCCTATTAATTACTTTCTGTTGGTTAGCATACATAGCTTTCAAAATAAGAGCACATGGATGTGATGACAAAATCCACCACAGAATTAACAATAAGATGCTGCGAATAAAACTCACAAAAGCCATTATTCTCCTTAACAATTATTCACTATGTGAATTAACGCTGGAGCATCTCTAAACTTAGTCTTCTTGCAGCCGCATTTTTAAGTATGAACCTTTTGAACCATCCTAGCTAACATTATATAGCGCCTTTTTTCACAATTAGCAGCCTTTAAATCAGCCAGGGCCTCTGAGCTGATTCAGAAGTAACCTTGCCAGTCGGCTATCAAAAATGGCTGCAAACCCACAAACTATGTGTTCAAACTTGTAAGCCTTGCTGCTCAGCCTCAGCTGAGGCTTACACATTTATTTTCTGTTATTTCACCAGGAATGCTCTGTCTTTGCTTTACATGTTGAGCTTCACATACAAAAAGCTGAGTACCAGGCTTAGATTCAGGTAAATACCAACTAATTCTGAAGTGATGTCTATATCAGTGTTTGCCCTTGTTGATAAGATGTGTTGTGAGCATTTCTGTCAATACAAAACATTCACCTGTGACAGCGTATTGAGGCTTTAAAGCTTGTTATATTTCACTAGTTTGAATCGAATCCTAGATTATTTTATTCCAAGAAGTCTTTTCCAATTACACTTTTTTTCTTCTTTCTACCTTTTCAAATTCATCCATTGGCCTTGCTTAACTACATAAAGTGCTCTGGCACATCATTCTGCCTCTTCACCCTTTATTTGTACCTGTATAATTTTCCTCCTTTATCCAGGTGTTGCTCTCTGTACATGTTTGCTTTCGACAAGGCCAAGGACTCTGCTCAATGCCAATCGAGCTTGTTGAACTTCCTGTTTATAAGAGGCATTAGGTTGCTGAGGTACACTGGCAAGCATCATCATTGCATGACTTCATTGCACTTTATTTTATTTGGATCCATCAAGCAGATGTAACAGAAGGAAACTTCCTGTACAAAACACTGCACAGATTAAACAATGGCAGAGTAGTTTTTAGTTTTTATAATCAGCTTGATGCTGACGTACAACATAACCTGAATGGAGAGGCTCATTGTTTATTTTTGACCTTAAGCAGCAGGTGGAAGGAAAATGGCATTGACAAGAATAATGGTGCATTTGGGTGTGAGAGACAGGCGGAGATGGTTGTGGCGCAGGTGGAAATATACTAACCAAGATGTTATAGATGTCTTTCTCCAAGGATAGAGTACTGTCAAAGATGACACTCAGGCCCTTCAGTGAATTTGAAGCCATCAGGGAAAACTTTAGTTTTATTGCGATTGAGTTTAAGAAAGCTATGAGTGAAACAGGATTTAACATGAGCGAGGCAGTCAGAGGGGGACATGGGTGGAAGGACGGAGTACGGCTTGGAGGAGATATAAAGCTGGGTGTCATCTGCCAAGCAATAAATGTGAATTCCAAACTTGTGGAAGGTGTAACCAAGAGGTAGAAGGTAGATAATGAAAAGGAGGGGGCCCAAGCCGGAGCCCTGAGGAACACCGGCAGTGATTGTTGTGAGCTGTGAACTGACATTTTTATATTGATGCTGGTTATAAATATGTGTGTAAAGGAGTTAATGAGTACTGTTTGTAATGGAAAAGATTTTTGAATGGTTTAAAAGACAAGAAAAGTATTCAAGTACTGGACACCCCTAGAGACACATGATGGACGACAATGTGTCTTATATGTCCGCTTGTGATCCGTTCAACATAAACACATTTTATAACCAAAACAAAGTTTTTGCAACACCATCTGTCATTATAATAAGTACAATTAGCTACATGCACCTGGTGGAAAAAAAAACACCAATACAATGACAGTGATCAATCAAGATGGTGAGATACTAAATGCCAAAATTTGAGGTTTTTGAACCCAGAGTCCACAGTCCGTGTCTATGACCCCTGTTATTATTAGTTTGTCTATTTATATGACAAAAAAAAAAAAAAGATTTAGTCACCTATTATCATCTTCCTATTTTGCAAAAAAAAAAATCTGTTTTCAAGTTTGAAGGAAATATTTTGTTTTAAAGTTATTTCTTTTCTGATAATGTCAGTACACTTAAGGTTCATAGTTGCTTCACTAAAAACTTAAGAGTCATCTCAAACATTATGCTTGACACAAAAAGATGTGAATGTGAGGAAATATCCAGCCAGTTTCACCACCAAAGGTCTTGTAACATTGTTGCAAAAATGAATTATAGTATGCAAAGGGGAAAAGAACGATAAAAAGGAAGACAATAATAAGCGATAAAAGAACAAGTATGTCATCAACTCAAGGAAATGGGGTCAGGGCTGATAATAACCGTTATCCATTTGTCATTACTTAAAAGACCGTCAGAACCATGTTTCAAAATATATATTCAACAGTATCCACAAATCTAGTATAGAAGAATAAACATGAGTGGAAAAAATCCATTTTCTGTCCGTCCACAGTCACATGCTCCTGTGTGCTGTGATATATAGTCCTACATTACCACATTATGTTCCCCAGCTCTTTGAGCGCCAGATCCTGCTGCCGCGCTCTCTCTCAAGGTCTTTCTCTGTCTGCTCTAGCTTAGCCAAGGTCACCCGCGCCGCTGCAGGCTCCCTGCAACCTTGAGCGGCTAACTGACCGGGAAATGTGTGTTCTCCCGTTCCACCACCTACGTGTCCCGGTGTCAATCAGCCTGATACAGAGCACGGGCCGTCATTAAATGTTCCAGCATGCTGCCACTTGGACATAAGGCCACTCCGGTAGATGTAATCTGAAAAAAAGAACACATTCACTCAAGGCCATCCAAGAAAATTAGGAAAAGAACTCAGCTTCTGGACTTAATTGAATTAAGTGCCTGGACATACAAACTGTGGACTGAAACGCTTTCCCGTGTGGTCCTTGTGTGTGTAAATTTGCATTCACCGCAGCTATATGTTCAATTCTTTACGGGCAAACTAATGCATAAGTTCTGATTTTTTATAAAAAATTGAAATGTGTGCATGTGCGTGTGTATCTATGTCTAATCATGTAAAGAGCGGATCTCGACTATCAATAGTCCTTGGAAAATGGTTTTTAAATCAGCCAGTCACAAAGGAGGGAAAAATAAGAGTAAACAGTATATGACTGCTCCAATTAACAAGGCTACATACTAAAAGCTTTTTAAATAAAGGCAAGCCATAGAGTGCTACAGAGCATTAAAGCTACAATGGTGAGAGTGTATCTAGGACCTTGGGTTTGATATGAAGTCTTGTGGCCTTGCCTTTACCGCCCTTCATGTTAAAAGCTCTTTGTGACAAGGAAATTACTTTATGAACCTCTGAAAGACGCTCCAACACTTCAGCCTCCCTGTTAGTTTCATCGCTAGACCATGAGAGAAGTGTTTTTATTTCTTTCCATTTTTTACATTGCTGCAGCTTGCCGTTCGATTTATCAGTCTCTGTCCCTGCTCTCATTTCATGGCCATTCCTTAATTCTCTGACCTTAGTTTTACTTTTTTTTTGCCAAGAATACTATAACTAATTACAGAAAATTACAAAGAAAAACCTTTGCCCTTCTAATTATGTTGGCCTGGATAAGTAAAATGCCAGTGAGGTATTTGTTAAGCTTTTGACAAGGAAAGGTAAATAATTTGTGCAACTTGGTGAAGTTGAGGGTTTGTGGATAAATATTCAGGATCTGTGTGTGTGTGTGTGTGTGTGTGTGTGTGTGTGTGTGTGTGTGTGTGTGTGTGTGTGTGTGTGTGTGTGT
>JAOWBC010000002.1:17553383-17564377 GCA_028566105.1 Hypoplectrus providencianus | reverse complement strand
GTGTGTGTGTGTGTGTGTGTGTGTGTGTGTGTGTGTGTGTGTGTGTGTGTGTGTGTGTGTGTGTGTGTGTGTTTACCTTCAGCCCTGTAAGCAGTTCTTAACCTTTAAGAGGTCTGTTTTTCATTTTTCCAGGGTCTGTGGAAATCAGTTAGTTTGAATCTGCTCTCACTGCATCGGGTGAATCACATTTATATGTGAGCGTGTTTTTGTTTAGGTCTGTAAGGATTCGGTTCCTTTAACGTGTACCTGGAATGTTCAATCCGGAAAGAAGCAGAAATACCAAACATGTGTCTCTGCGGCCTTGAGACTTCACAGGGCTCCGACTGCGGCGCTCAGCTCGGTAAACACAGTTTCCTCCTGTGGCTCTCTGTTTGGACAGGAAACAAGGAAGCTGATCAAACACTGGCTCAGAAGGCCATGGCTGCACTGAGCTGGAATGGAGTCGCGGGTCTTTCAGAGCGCTTTGAATAGGGGGAAACGTGAAAAATAACATGTCATTTTTAGAGTGAAAGCCTAGCTGAGCTTCTCATTTTTTTTCTCTTCAGTATTTCCCCCAATTAAATCATGCAGCTTAGATAAGCTTATCTCAAGCCTGTGTTGTGTTTACACTGTAGGCCAGCCAGTATCTGGCCCAGTGTTAAACCTGGTGTTAGTGCCCGACTGCCTGCGTGCTACACATTTACAGCCCAGCCCTGATGACATCACAGATTAGCAGGGCGCAGATGATGGGACGTGTGAGCCAGATAGATGAGTGTTGGGTGAAGGAGGGGTGATAAAATAAAACAGAGGAGTGAAGGGTGTGGGTCAAAGTCACCGGGGTTAATAAGTTAGGTGATAATGCTTCCCCCTTGTGACCGCTTATTGAACTGCATCAACTCCTTAACAGTGTGTTAACAGGCTGGGAATAAATGAAAATATAAGTGCAAGTTAGCACGTTTGTGCAATAACAAGACATAAGCAACTGATTGAACTGCTTTCAATCTGATCTGTTTAAGCATAAACTATCAGCTGAGTGCATTGGGCTTCGTACTTGTATAAGTCATTGTTTTGTGAGTCTCAAGTCTTTACACAGGCAGGTTCAGGGTCACGTCTAAAGGGCTGTCCACACCAACATCAGAACTGTAATGATATAAGCATCCACACTGATGAGCATATCTTACTGTAAAAGGCAAGTTTCTTTTAATTCAGTTTCATAAGGGATCAAAAACATTATTCTGGGTTTAGGTTTTAGTTTAAATTTTATATTGACAGCTGCTAACTGCTGCAGACAGTTACTTCTGTAAACTCTCTGAGTGTAAGCTTGAGGGGGGTTTTTTCTGTTTCTTTGTTTGTTCTTTTTTTTATATAAAGAAAGAGATTAAGCTCCACTGCACTTCTACAGTATTCTCCCTCACACAATCTCTACCTCCTTTTCTACTAATTGACCAATAAGCCTATAGCAATACATTATACTGCCATCTTCTGACGGGAGTATGTACGTGCAGCTTTGTTAATTTGCCTTCAGTGTCCCCTTTTTTATGTGACATTTCATGATCACTTTTGACTTCACTGGAACACTATGAGGGACTCACTTGCACCACATTGAGGAACAAATGGTGTGAAACACAGGACGGGCCAGCCAGCTAGCTAGTTAGCATGCTAATTTCAGTAGCAGTACAGCAACACAAAACAATCTTTGAGATAACTTCAGCAATGTCACTTATAAACATTATTTTTAAAGTGTTTGTTTATTTATTGAAGGTTTAAAACTAATATAACAAATTGCCCCTTAAATCTCACTTGTTGACTTTAGTTTTAAAGGCTAGGTAGAGTTTAAAACCATCACATTTGTGTCCACACTTCTATTAATAAGCAGAATAATATTCTTCAAGATCCATTCCAGGATCTTTTTCAAGAGGTATAGAGCTACTCTGCTTTAGATTGTAATGTATGTCTGAGATGTTTTGGGGAGATTTCACTGAAAAATACAGTTTAAAAATCCTACAAACAAATCTACTCCATCATCCTCATTTCACAAAGGGAAAATCCAGAATCTATGAATACGTAAAATTGTTACCAGTAACCAGTTGTGAAGTCATGTGATGCTGCCACATGCTCGTATGTATGTCTGAAATGTAAACTGAGAAACAGAGAAATGTAAAAAACAGCCTTCCAGTCAAACCCTGCACATAAATCATTTCACACAGGGAAGGTCGAGTGAAGTAGCAGGGAGAAAACCACTTTTCTTGAGTCAGCTACTTCACTTTATTTACCTTTCAAATTAGTGTCCTATATGACAGAATGAGGAAAAGATAATAAGATAAAGTGTTATTCAAACATGCGGCCGAAGGGAACTTGATGTTGTTAAGAGAGCAAAAAGAGAAAGCTTATTTTAAATTTCACTTCCTGTCTTTATTGCCTTTGGAAAGTAACAACAGCACATGAATTCACAGAACCTGCAGGGCTGCATATTAAACTGATAAATCGGTTATTAGTAATGTCACACAGAATTCTGCTTTCCATCTCATCCTCTCCACTGCTGATGAAGGATGCAGTTATCAGTTACCTCTTCTGTTTTTAATGATTATACTAAAACAAAAAGGATGAATTAGACGGGTGTGTTCCTTGACACCGGGTTAGCCCTCTTTATTCTCAGAGAGCTGGTCTCTGGATGATTCATTTGATATCTGCAGAAAGGGAGTGCTGATCTCACTTGACTGCATGTCGCCAGCCACCCGCAGCAGGCAGCTGAGGACCATGTCCTTGGCCAGGCCGGCCTCCAGGTTTCCTTCTCGGCTCAGCTGCAGCGTGATCTGGTCCAGGCTGGTCAGGACCAGCTCTGAGCCCAGCAGGGGGCATATTGAGTCTGAGCCAGGGGCCCCTTCCCTGGCCATGTTCTCCATCATGTATTGCTGGTACAGATCCATGAGTTTTTGCTCCAGATAGTGATTTAGAAGAGAGTTGGAGAACGGACCCTCACGCCCCTGCAACAGAAAACTCTTGTCCCGGGCGCTCCCCGCCCTCCAGCGATTTGAACCCGCCCTCAGCGGATTCAGAAGCCCACCCTGAGACGTCTGTCCCAGGAGAGAGTCCTCCACGGCTGGAGGGACGTCGCAGGACTGGAGGAAAGGGCCGGCAGCCGGGGCCTCAGCGCAGAGGCGGAGCTCGCCATCGTTAGTTGTGAGAGGCAGCACCTGGTCGCCTGCAATATGGAGGTCGCTGTAATTTTGGCAGATGCTCTGACAGAAGGAGGGAACCAAGAAAGGGGCGTCACCAACAGAGTGAGCCTGAGCCGGGATCTCTATCCCCGGAGACATCTGTCTGCCCGGCTGGCCTCTGTGGAGGTCCAAGGACTGCAGCGGAGAAATGTACAACTCCACCGAATCACTCGTGTTGTCGGTGCAACCTGTCAGCTCGGGGGAATTGTGATGAACAAGTGGAGTGTGTCTGATGGAGGCTGGCACCAGGGCAGCAGCTGCTCTCGGCAGCACATAAGCACTCTGGGGAGCTCTCTGACAAGGGAGGGGATCCGGCTCCTCCAAGCCTCCATAGGTCATACTCAACAATCTGCCTTCACACAGCATGGCTGCAACAAAGAGCACGGGTTATTTAAATGCACCGCACGTCAGGGTTCAACATTTAAGCTGCAACAATAAACTGCAATAAGTAATTCATCAGAAAATACATTTTGAAGGAGAAAATGTGGTTTCACCCTGTTGAATATGGAGATGATTTCTGTTTTAATTCATAATGTATGGAATATTTTTGGGTGTTGGACCAACAAATAAGGCATCACTTTGAGAAGTTGAGAGACAAAACAATTCATCAGGAAAATAACTGTCAAATTTCTTAAGGATCCAACTGCCACTTCTAAACAAAATAATCTGCTTTCAGAAGAACAAAACCCAGTGATGTATTTCAAACTGTTTTTAAAAAAAGTCACAAAGATACCACTCAAATCCATTTCATGTCCTGCTCAGAATTGTCGAGGAAAAAAACACGTCAGTCCATTTCAAGAAAAAATATTTTTCCCCCTCGAGAAGCATGAAGACAAATAATTCCTCTGTGAAACAAACTTCTTCTTACCTTGGACTGGATTCTGTGTCTACTTCAGCTTTCACTGCTGGGTGCCAAATGTCCTTCCACCTTCTTTATCACAGCAGAGAAAAGCACACAAAACGTTGAATCTACTAAATGGGTTTATTGTTTAAAGTTGTGCATGAATATGAGCACATTACTGTGTGTCGGTTGTATTAAACCGCCCTAAGGGGAAGTGGGAATGTTAGATATTTTCTCTTTCTTCCCGTTTCTGCACCCTGAATGTTGCAGCTGGGATCATCAAGAATATATTCCAACTCATAATTTTGCCATTTAATGTAGTGCTTTGAAAGGATTTGTGCAGACAAGCTGAGTAGATAAAATATATCTATTTCAGTGCCTGATATAAAAATGTACATCTACCTCTGCATTTGCATCTCCTTTTCAAATGACAGTTTTATTCTCTTGCATGTAACAGATGCTGTGAACAAACGAAACCACCAAAGTTTTGTTTCTGTGCAAAAGAAACAAGTGTGTGACTGAGGTAAAGGTAAAAGCAGAAAAGAAAGTCCTCATTAATACGAAAACAAAGTTTGACAGATGCTGATTCCCGCTTTCGTTTTCTGATGAAGTCACGCCGCAAATCCTTTCCCCTGCAGGGACTTTGGTAAAACGCAGCTTTCTGAGCTGAATAGCTGCAGTTTGAAGCTTCTTCGCTCCTCCTGTTGTCTGCAGCCAAAAGCAGAAGTGTGACTTAACGCTCAGTTATGTAACCACAACTCATCATTTCCTCCTTGAAACTGTGCCTACTCCTCGGCATGTTTAAGTAAATGCTGTAGCTGGTGAGACCTTGGAATGACATTTATTTCTATTTAAACTATTTATGAAATAGTTTTAGTTGATTTGAGCTGCTTTGTGGTACAAACTTTTGCATATGTAAATCACTTATCTGGTGAGACTGATGGAAACTTTCAGGCTATAATATTTATGTTGGGGATTTTTCCAGGATGAAGGGACCCTGTCTGCACTGATGACCGGCTCTGCTTGTATTCAGACTTCCTGTGCTTGCAGCAGGGAAGCCCAACAATAGAAACACATGCAACACGAGAGAGTGTGTTTAATAATTAATCAGGAGAGGAAACCAAGACATAAGTCAACATCATATAACTTCTGGAGTCTGTAACAAAATCCAGACTGGTCAGGCATCTGAATTTGTTGTATTGGTTTTAAATGTTTTCATATAAACACAAAAAAGAAGTTAAACAGTTGAGTCCACCTGCAGTTTAACCTATCATGTATTTTTTCATAGATTTCCCTGTTTTGTCCAACATGTTGTTTCTGAAGATGTGGATTCACAGTCACAAGCAGTAAAACTAAAACAATTCATTTGATTGCTGCTTGTTGCTATTTTGTCCCATGAGTCAGGATACCTGACACAGGCCTGCTGCTCGCTAGTAACAGAAGGAAGAAGTGTCGAGTTACCCACTCGTTGCTACAGCAATGTTGCTGAGCAACATCCGATCACACTAAAGACATGTTGAGATCAGGTTAGACCGGAGACTCAGACCTGCTTTTGCTTTTTGCGTCACAATAGAGCAGCCGCTGGTCAATTTCAGCACCTCGGACAGCGACTAGCCACAGTGAACTGCTGCAGTCGAGCTGTTTTTGTTGAAGTATTTTTTTGCTATTTGAAGGGATAAATATGGACGGATGCTTCGCCGTTGCTAAAGAATCGAAGCACAAGTGTGTAACGCTGACAGACTCTGTTTAGAGGAATGTTCAGGAAGATTAACAATGTGTTTCGTCCCAACCAGCACGGACACAGAGGGCGGGAGGGCGGCGGTGGGTTCAGGTCCGAGCAGGACTACCATAACGCCTGCACCGTCAGGCTGGTCCGCAGCACCTCCATGCTGGTGGTGGGAGAGAAAACTCAGACAGCCGTGGGCTCAACCCTGAAGCGAAGCAAAAGTACAGTGAGCATTGAGTCGACCTTGTACTATTATCAGAGACAAGAGGACAGGATATGGCTCTACTCTCAGAATCAGAACTGCCTGGAGTACCTGGAAGCACTTGTCGCTTTGAGACGGCAGTACACAAAGAGCGTGAGTGACTTGAAAAGTAACGACACCAAGGCCACCCTGTCCTCCAAAAAGAAGCCCGCACCCCCGCCGCCGACAAAGGAAGAGCTGGTAAGCTTAACTCAACCACCTCAGAGCATATGACAGGCGGCTGAAGGATGAATGTTCTGCTTTTTTCTTTAAACCACAGATATCAGGAGTCAGAGCCTCGGCCCCACCGGAGCCGAGCGAGGAGGACACGCTGCAGTTCTTTGATGAGGTCATCGCCGGCTGTGACACCGAACCTCTGCGCAAACCGTATGTGGACGATGGACACGCAGATGTGGACTTCATAGGTCAGTTAGATACTTTCACTGTAAAGATGCTGGGGTTTAGAAACTGCAAGCTTCAACATAAATAAACTTTTGGTATGATACTGGAAACTATGTTTTCTTGGTTAAAAGCAGCTCAATAGATTTACTTCTGTTGCTTTATGCATGAAGTTATATTTTCCACTATGACATAATGAGTACTTGGACATGAGCAGTTAGACAATATAGGATATGGCTGATATTTACCTACTGTTCCTTAATAATTGATCTAAATATTTCCTTCCCCATAGACGGTTAGAGAGGATCAGGGATGCCAAGTAACTTCTGTATATTTGCTTGCGAACTGTACCTGATTATATGTACAGGGTGTCCATGAAGTCTCTTCACAACTTAAAAATGTATTACAAGCGCAAATGAACCGACTGAGTATGAGGAAATTATCACAAAATGATGAGTAGATACCGATTTTTTGCCCCATTTAATACACCTGAGATACACCATACAGCCCATCAATTGCCTTTGGAATAATTGTGTTTGTAATAACACCCTGTGTATATGTTACATACTTACACTTTAGTTGTGTATTATATCCTAGTTAAGTTCTTGTCACTGCATCCAGATCAAACATCAAAATAAACCACCCATCAGTGCATAAAGTGGGTAAAATGAGATCCATCTTTAGTAGTTACATTAACAAGTTATTTACACATTAAAGGGATAGTTTGGAAGTGGGGGTATTTGAGTCACCTATCCGTCGTCAGTGTATCACCTACAGTTTATCAGAGTTGGTGTGCCACCAGTTTAAAGAGGAAAGGCCTGACTACCAGCACTGAAGCTAAGCCGTGTGCTACTGTGAAGGGGGACACAGCAAAACTTTTTTGGCAACCTAAAACAAAGTGTTTAATCTTGAATATCAGTTTTTAGTGTAGGCTATATTTAGGAAGTATTAGGAAGTATTAGGAAGTATAGTATAAAAGTTTTTTAAAGGGTTGTCAGCGACCAAAGTCACACAATTATAAACTAAATGACTGAGGCAGCGGGAGACCAGCAACTCCCACGTCCCTAAAGGAAAATGACTGTTACTGGAGTCAGCTAACGTTTCTTGGTGTGTGCTATATTTACAATAACTTCCCTGCTTTCCCTTACAGTCAGAAAACCCTTTCTGAAGGTGTCAATATGACGCTTTGTGCACTTGACCTTTTTCCTCCTCAGTTCCACTTTCATTCTGAATATAAATCCTAAGGCTCAACATATACTATGTAGTTGTGCTGTTGTTGTAGTAAGACGTGACATCTTGACCAGCTATGATGTCAAAATGCTGCTTACAGGTCAAAATATCAATAATTCACCACACTCTGAGAGAGGCCACTTTTCCTGAGTCCTTTTACTTGTGAAACTTAAGTCCTGCAATTACTCCCATTCCCTCTAATGGCACATAGTTACATCACGACTTTTACTTGTAGTATTTATATACTATTATATATTTATATATATATATATTATATTTTTAATGTTTTACTTATATCTGCATGTGAAGCAAAGGTCTCACTAATTATGTAAAGGGCTAAATTTGTCCATGTAAGTCAGCATTGTGCATAATTCATTTCCGTCTCTATTGAAGCTGATGCAGACTGACTGCACAGCGAGCTGCCTGGTGAAGTGGCTTCCTCCTTAATTTTGTACAACTTTGACTGTTAATATAATTTAAACAGGTTCATTTTACAAAACTTCAAACCCTGCTACAATCATAAACAAGGCCAGAAATAACTGTTCTTATAATTATTATGAATCATTGTGGAAAAACACAGATATTTAAACTTTAACTGATTTTCTACACCAGCGATTTGGTAATTTATTTGATAATAATACATTTCAGGACACTCAAAGCAGCTTTACAAAGGATGAAAAAAACAGAACAAAACTAGAACAAAGAAAGAAAGTGAGTAAGAAATCAGGAGGAGGTCATTATCAGTGGGTGAGTTTTTTTTAAATGGACAGAAACAGTAGTTGCTTGGTTGAAATCATGCTACAAGCGTCTGCTCTCAGTGAATCTCTCTGCCCTCCCTCAGTGGCGTCCAGCTCGGCCGAACACGACCTCCACTCTAACTGGGTCTTGCGGGTTCCCCGAGTTGCAGAAGACACCAGGCAGGAAGCAGTTCACGACCGTGCCAACGAGAGCTCCTCGAAGACGAAGAAGAACCAGAGCGGGTCCACCAGCAGCAGACTGCGGCTGCAGAGGAACCCGATCCATCTGCCCAAAGTGGTGGAGAGTGCCTTCCAGACGCTGCGCTTCAAGCCCAAATTAAAAAAGCAGTGAAGCTTGATGGACATCTGAAACCAGCAGCACTGCCTCGCCGCTGCTTCACAGTTAGTATGGACATCAGTAATACATCACATATTAAAAGGGGATTTAAATAAAAAAAAAAAACAAGTCAAGGATCCCACTTTTTTCATTTTTCAAAACCTTTTCAAGATATTAGTTTTTCATAATAAAGGACAGATCACAAGGGTCACCCACTCTACTGAGGCCTAGCAGTGACGCATTTAACCAGTTTAATTCCTGTTTTTTTATTGATGCAGGGTTCATGATGAATTGTCTCAATTTATCACAGGTGACAGCTCCACTTATCAGCTCTGTCCCAGTCCCAGTGTGAAATGAATGATTGTAATATTCAAGTGTCATACCCTCCTGTCATCTTTCAGTTGGTTAGAAAGTGTCTCAAAGTGCAGGATTGAACTGCTTTTTTGACAGCTCTGTAGCAGGCTGGAGTCCAGTTGTCTGACCTGAACTCGTCCCACCAGCTGGCTTTCTTTTTATGCCCAAAGATTCTGTGTTTATCTGGCAACAACCCAGGTATTATCTTGTTTAAGTGTCCTGAAGACTAAACACAAGCTTTTAAAACACTCAGTTTCATTTAAAAGACCTGTCTGGTGATTGCTTCTCTCAAATATACTTGTGACTCCAGAAAAAATAGACTTGATGCTGCAAAGATTGCAGCACATCTATTCAAAGAGATGCTTCACATCTGGAAAAGTGTCATGCCATGCAGATAATCCTATCAACATATTTCCAAAAGCCATGGGCTGAAATGCAATGACATTTTACTATAATGTTAATAATATTTTATGATCATTTATAATATAATATCTGGTTATTTAAAAAAAAAAAAAATAAATCAGGGAATAAACAACAAAACTACTCTATTTCTAGGTTTTAAAGGATGCTTGGGAATGCTGGCAAAGGGAAAGAAAAATGATTTGTCGAGCCAGTGAGGCCAAGTCAGTTCATCTTTTTTTTTTCCAGTCAGAAAAAGCTCAGGTGTTCCGAAAAACATCAACAATGTTTTATTCAAGTGTCCCAGTAAGTCATGAAAGTGTGACCAAAAGCCAGGATGCACAACACCAGGACCCTGAAACTAAATGCTGAAATTCAGCCATCATCGTTTAATTATTTAGTCCTGTATTTTCCTGCTGTGACGAGTCAAAAGCTTCTTCAGTATGATTAGTTTCAATGATTTTAAACCTCAATATCCTATTCATATCTATCAATTAGAATATTACCGAGATGTTTTTTTTACAGCAGCCTGTTATAAAAATAATCCCTTGTGACATCTAGAGAGAAACCCATCTGTTCGCTGCATTTCTTTCAACTGTTCTTTTGTACTGAATAAAAAAACGAGAACTGCTGTATGATAATACGTGTGATTTGAATGGAATTTAGTTTGAATGTACAGTGAAGGTTCAGATCTGTGGAGAGACCGCATTCCTTCAAGGTATCGAAGCCAACGGTAGATTGCAACAATGTCCTTCACAGCAATAAGCAAGATTAGTGTAGTGCGTAGAGACCCGCTTCACTTCACACGAGGTGAAATGAAACGTAATATCTTAAACTCAACTCAGCTAAAACATCCTAATTTAACATGTTATTTTGCAGTGATGACATTTCTGGATTTTAAGATATTTGACACAGATTTTTGATGCACTAAAGGAGGAGTGGTGCTCCTCCTATGGTGCTGCCAAGAAGTCGCAGCTTACAAATTGCATCTAAAAAGTTAAATCTGTTTGCTGGAGGCCCTCTTTTAAAGAAATAACTTAATGGTCATTTAATATCTTTTGATGCAAAAACAGTTATTTACCTCCCGAATTGTTCACAATCAATTCCTTGCCTTTCTCCCAATCTCATTCAAACCAGAGTTTCAAATAAAAATCACACCAAATTATTGTCTTTTTTTTTTTTTCTTTATTACAAATGTTTCATATACAAAACCAGAGACTATACAACATTCAGTTATTTCATTTTTTGACTTTGGGGCTGAAGAAGGATGACATTGTCTTCATGCCAGTCTTATCCACTTTAGCCAAAGATTTCTGAGCTGCAGTCATCTTCTTGGGCGGCTGGAATATAGAAATCAAAAATCAATAAGATTACTTAACACCTTTACACAGTGACAGGCAGGAATTCATTACATGTTAACTTCAATTCAAGCTGAAAAATCATGTTTTCACAAAAAAGGCCACTGTGACCCTGCAGACAAAGCTTAAAGGAAGCATTACAGAAAATCAGAGACCGAAAGCAAAGAAAAGCTCA
>JAOWBC010000002.1:17493839-17505221 GCA_028566105.1 Hypoplectrus providencianus | reverse complement strand
CCCATTTTTCCTGCAATGCCTTCCCCCTCTTTACCCCGTCACAAATGACAGGGTGCTTACTAAAAGCATTTTCCAGTATTTTTATTTTGTCATACATATACTGCAGTAGTGAAGTTAAGTTATTTCCACTTCAGTTAGATATGCATGACCTGAATTAAAAATGAAGCTAAATACCATAGTCTTGTGAAATTGCTGATTGTACTGTCAGTATTAGATATTTTTTTCGTAGAACTTAGTTTTTTTTCCTCATGATGTCGCCTCCCTCATATAGTAAGATTTTGTGTGTTGTTTTTGAGGGAATTTATTTATGTGACATAAGAAAAAGACCTTTCACAACCACAAAGCACAGTAAAGAGGAGGTGGAGGAGGAAATTACTGTACTATAAGATATGATGTGTCTGACTGACAAGAAAACTTTATTTTGTTGGTGTAGGAAACAATGAAAAGTATGGTAACTTAAAAAATATGTCAGACATGTAATTATCTGCTGACTAAGAATAAACAAATGGTTGATACTGAATGTACACCACATGGTGTACATAACATGGATGGACAATAATTAATTACCTATGTTTCTAATGATCTCTGTGTAGCAGTTGTAACTTAAATATGACTTTCATGCATAGTGTTAAAAAAATCACACCTGTAATGACTATTAGATTTTTGAAAATATGTGTTTTTTTTATTGGTACACACTGTAAGTGCAGATCTGCTTTGAAGTATCATTTTTGACAACACCAGATAGATTAATTGTAATAGTGTATGGGAAATTAAGTTATCCAAATCTTAATATGTAATTGTATTTATAGGCTGTATTCACAACATTTCGGATATTCATGCTGCATGTATTTATGTATACTCAAAAATATTGACAAACTAGGTACACTTGCCCACTTATTTAACACTAAAAGTATAAATTGTATTTTCACAGCTCTGGCATCACACTAATTTAGCCAACAAGCTGTTTGAAGTTTTAAATAAAATTCCTTGCGTATAAAATATATATATGAACACTTGGCTGTGAGTGTAGGTATATATATTTATATATAACTATACACATTTTTTTTAATCAGTTATTAAAATATTGAGATTAAAGTGTCGGATCTGTTTATTCAAATAAAAAAAAACAAAAATACTCCTGTTATAGATGGTAATTAATATTTCAGTTAATGCAGCATTAGTGATTATTGAAATTCAATTTAATCAAGTTTAGTTGATGGAAGCAATCTATTGTAATAATTTTTGAAATATTGGAAGCAGTGTGTACTTAGTGCTAAAAATATATGTTTCCTTAAAACTACAGATTTGAATTTTAGCTCTAAACCCTTGCGTGAAAGAGGTAGCACTTTGTCAAAGTGAAATTTTATGATCAAGAATCTAAGTAATATACAAACCTTTGCATTCTGGCTATCTGGTTGTAAAATGTGTATCTAATGTGCTCATATAGATGAAATAGGTATGAATATTTTGCTCTTATGCAGAAAAGGGATTGTAATATAGTTTACACTGTCCCTGAAAGCAATGGTCAGTTTAGTACTGGTGGATTTTAGCAGTTTTTATTCCTGTGGTGCTAATAGTTAATCTCCAGTTAATGCTACAGGTCTATGTCTCCCTTCCGTTCTCTGGTATTTGCTTTTTAACTCTTTTTGTGGAGCACCGTTGTGCTGTTTCGGACTGTTAGCATGACATTCTGTGACTCATCATTCTGTCTTCTCAGACCCCTCCGGCAAAATGGGCTCCCACCCCCATTTCCTGGTGAAACTGTGCCTCTCTTCTTGTACTTGCTCACATGTGTTGTAGCCAGGCTGCAGAGAACCCCCACCCTTCTCTTCCTTCTTTCTGCACCACTCAGCACAAACTTTATAGTATTCAAATTTGCGGTGATGGGAACAGGTTTTCACAAGTCTTGTTGGTTATTTTCCAGTTTTTTTGCATCAACAAAATTAGATGGAAGCTGTCAAATGGATTTTATGTGCATCACTCATTTCTCTCATAGACATGATTTAAGTTCAGAAATAGTTTCAGATGTGTTCAGTCTAGGTAAACTTTTATGTTCAAATGCGATCTTTTGTGTCAATGTATGTTGCACGATGTATTAATTCATAAAGTTAAGGCTGATAACACCAGTGGCAGTACAGTGCATATTAGGATGCCTGGTCTTGCATGCTTCTTTCAAGCATATGTTTTGCATTTGCTTTGATTTTTTTGCATACAGTAGGTGCTGCATCACTGTAGTGCACAGGGCGTTACACCTGTTTCATTGAAATGGTAGAGCTGTTAATTGAGTGGGCATTAACATTACAAAAAAATCAGTTATTAACTGCTGATGTGGTTTAGCAGGACACAAAATTCCACTAATTTACACTAATCTGCTGTAAACATTGATTTATTTAGATGGTCAATTTGTATATTTTCAATAGTTGTTGTGCTCTTCTCATTAAGTCAGCTCCTTTGATGCTTTGCAGCTGTACTCAAAAAGTTACAGATTCTGTTGTATTGCTATGTTTAGTGACAGTAGTACTTATGGACTTGGACTGCATGTTTAGAAAGAATATGTCAGCTGTTACAGCACTGGTGAATTCTCTGCTTGATAATTAAATTTTGAGTAGTAATATGATAACCTGCAACAGCACTGGCAGTGAGATCTGACATTGCAAGAGTGTGCCTCCTCTGACTACACACACATGGTGTTTTCATTACTGCTGCATAGGCCTTTTTTTCACCTGAGGGTGCTAGATTAGTCCACAGTATTAACTTGCGAGCAGTTTGATTGGAAAGATTATAATGATCCTAAATTATTGGTGGCCTGTTTTGTGTGTTTTCATTTTGGTAGTCCTAACTTGTTAAAGGCTATCACCTCACCTCCTTTCCCCAGTCAGGCAGTGTGCTTGGGTGCAGAGAGACCAGATATTTTTCACACACAGTGTGACCAACAATTTCTGGTTTGGTCAATTTTTAGGTTTGTTTCAAGAAACAGATTAAGTCCATTTGGAACAGTTACATAGGCACAAAATATATTTTTTTAATTTACTGCTGTAACTCGTGTTTGTTTGGTGTAATTGTCACTGGCTGTGCAGTTGTAAGTAGGTAGGTCAAGCCAGGCAAGGAATGTAGATCTAAGAGCATGTATGCATGTATTTACTTGTAACAATTTTGTAACATACACAAGAGCCACAGTGCACTTTTATTTTTCTTAATGTATTTATTTATTTTAAATTTGTTTTAACATTAAAACTCAGTCAGCAGTGTAAAAACAAAACTTGAAGTCCACATTATGTTTTTTGTAGGAAAGATTTCGGTTGTGATTTGTGTGACACTTTTTTTTCACCCTGTACTGGAGTTACATTTGTATCTCAAATCAACTTAAGCATCTGAGTTTGAAAATGAACATAAAAAACCCAAGTATAATCTGTGTGTTTGTGTAATTGGTGTATGGGTGTGTCATTTAACTCTCACATTTTAGCTTTGCTTCCTCTTTTGCCCCTCTTGCTTATGTGTGCATGTACAAACAACATAACATATTTATATGAATCCTAAATTCAGCCAGCAATTCTTTGAAAAATATTTACTGCAATTTTAAAAAGGTTCCAATGTTAAGGGATTTTGTTTTGGTAAAAAAAAATGTTTGGATGTTTGTCATGCTTTTTCATTGGGGGGAAAAAGTGAATGGTCAAGTGTAAATGAAGTCCTCAGGTTGTACTTTTGAAATTGCACCACAGTGTATGGCTTTGTCAGCATCCTGTTTATTGCTGCTCCGTCTTCCGGGGCAGTGGGGGAAGCTTGAGATAGTTCAAATGAAGTAATAAATAACTGGAGCGATCTGAAATAATTTCTCGAGGAATGTTACACTGAGTTGTAAATGTGTTGTATAATTTCTGCACTCGAGGCAGGTACATCAATTGTGTGTTCACATTAAATTTTTTCATCAGACAACTCTGTGGACACACTGGTGTGTTTAGATGACTCTGGTGTTGGTCGTGATTGAACCTTATTATGTAGCAATATTTTTGAACTATTATTAAAGTTTTGGTGACATGGATTGTCCTGTTGTGAAATCTACTTTCTCTAATTCAAAAGTGTGAAATATATCCTGTAACATTATTTTACATGTCAGATGATTGTTGTGCTTTGAGAACTCTATTTCCAGCAGTCTGTGTTCATAAGTTTAGATGTTGTGTACCTGTAGTGTTTGTCTGTCACACTCTCACCTGAGAGTAAATGGAGGGGGTGGTGTATACCTGTGGAGTGCAAGAGTGACTCAGAGGTCAATCTCACATATCTGCTAGTGTTGCCCTGTAAAATGGATTTATTCTCTTGTCTATGCCAGGTCTGTGTTTTTGCATGTTTCTGGAATCTTCTGTAAATTATTTGATAAGAAATGGCTGTAGGGTCCAGGGAATCCCTGTCACTCTGCCTTTGCAATGCTGAACGTGTTTTGCTGGCTGTGCAAATTTAACTGTTTTTTTTACTTTCTTTTTTAAGGATTAACACATGCCAATATAGTACTAGTGTTTGTATGAGACAAAGCTTGGGTAGCATCTCTGGTCTATAATGTTCATTAAAAGTGTACAGCACTTCTTTGGTTGCATTGCCTCTTGTGGTATTTTTTTAATTAAAGATGATAGTTATTTTATTGCTATATCATCACAATTGGTTTCTTTGTTACTCCAGATGAATTGGTTTTCACTTTGCTCACATTGTTTTTTACTACAGTAAACCATGCTGTGTACATGCTGCCCCAGTAGCTAGTGAATCCTTACAAAGTTGTGGCACAGTGAGTTAATATATTTGTACTGTGTGTATTGTTTTGCCAAACATGGGACAACAATGGTTTGGCTAGCCTGATACCTGGTGTTTATCTGGCTTAAATTTTTAAAGGGGTGGATTTGCAATTGTGTGTATATTGCTCTCATGCCAAAGTGAGAAGAGAAGAAACTGTGGGCCTACTCTTACACTTATTGTATTTTGGTTGGCTCAATATAAACATACTTATATACATTCATATATATATATATATATATATATATATGAAACAGTAATGTTTAAAAATGTAAAGTTGTTAGTCCTTTCTTAACCTATCTTCTCTAACGTGGAGTAGTTTCCTTCCATTTCCAAGTGGCTAAAAATAGAAAGCTGTATGAACACAATGACAAACTCAAATTTGCATGGATACTTTTGTGTGGATGGATTTGATTGCCATTCAGGTTTTTTAGCACAGTTCAGGGCGTCAGTGTAGATATCCCTTTAGTTTGTGCTTATACAGACAGAAGATGGTGTAACACAGACCAGAGGAGGTCGGGCCAGACCACTTCTGGGGAGGTGATGGGCTGTCGTGTCCACATCTCTGTACCCGATGGGGTGTAGGAGGTTACTTGACCTTCAACCCTGGGGTCAGGTGACTCTTTGAGGCCATTGTATGGGGAGCAAATGTCGTAGGAATGGGTTAAAAAGGCTGAGCAGTGAAGGTGACATGTCCGGGCATGCTGTCTGAAAGGAGAGGGAGAAAAATGGGGAGAGGTTAGAGTCATTGATGTGAACGATTTCACCTGGTCTTGTAAAGAAATGATCAGCTAGAAAGGAGAAAATATAGCTTACCTGATTAGTTTTAATGTGCATTACAATTTATAAAGATGGACAAGGTTAAATAGCTGTTTCGCAACTCTTAAATTTGTGCAGTACTGTCTAAAAATTGCATGAACATAAGGCATAGAAGATAAGGAAATGACTGGGCAGCTTTTGCTTGTGAAGCATTGTGTATGTTGTTTCTTATGTTTCCCTACTTTCCAGAAGGTGAGGGATATCGGCTGTTTTCAACAGGAAAATACATCAACTGCTTCAGCTGCTGTCTGTAATTGTAGCTTACATAAAGGGCCACAACGTTTAATAAAATGAATGAGTTGATCTTTTGTCAGTTTTATTAATTCTTCAAAGACTAGAAATTATGACAAACAACCTTTTCCACCTGCAACTTTCTAGAGCTAATGTGTCTTCTCTTATTTTGTCTATGTAGCCAAAACAGGTGATTTCATTTTGCTGACATATTAGAAAAGCTGTGAATCCTCCAAATGTTTTAGTACCTGAAAGCAGCTTGTGTGTGGTGTCTTTTGTCACAAAGCTATTAATTGATTTTTAAATAGTTGTTTAAATTTAATTCTGTATCACACGTCATTGTATGAGGTACTGCTTCTAATAGCTGTCATTGCATCCTCTTGCACAGGATGTGTACCCCGTTAGACCCAGACTAATATAGGGAGATTTTGTCATGCTCCACCAATCTGACAATTGTACACCTCTGATGTGAAGTACTAAGTTAACCACAGTGCAACTTTTGGTGCATCAAATTTCTTGACTAATATTAATTACCTTTTTAAAACTTTGTGCAAATGTCCTACCACATTAAGCAGTCTGGCACCAATTTAACATACTTAAAAACATTAATTGTCATTTAAAAGCTGCCGGACATTTGGCAAAAGCTGTGCAATTTGCAGGCAAAATATTTAGTTTTTTAGGTGTTAGAAAGAATTGTTTGTAAACTGGTACTTAATATAAACCATGGATTTTCAAGGGCCAAACTTCTTTACACCAATATAAAGAGAGAAAAGTAAAGCCTGTCCTCACTCACTGTCCTTACTGTCTTCCCACTCTCCTGCCACTGTCAGGTGTGTCTAACTGGATAACATTGTTGAACTTGTGCTGTCTGCCTTTGCTTACCTAAAAACAAATTTCCACTGTTGTCATTATTACTGATCCCAGGCAAGTATATGTTATGCCTTAAGATATACAAATGAGTCGAATCTAAATTGTAATTATTACTAATAAATACAAAATGTGATTTCTAAGAATTTTTTTTTATTACTGCCTGCACACTGTAACATTAGACAGCAAATATTAATGAAGACATCCAAGTAAGTAACAAGCTTTTTGAAAATGAAGTCCGTATTACAAGATGATGGCATTATGATGGCAGTGGAGGTGATATGAATGGAAATTTTAGGCAGCATACCAAGTTTAAGGATTGCATTTTGTTTTCAGCAGTCACAGTTTATTTAACTTCTTAAGTGGACCATTGGGTTTTATATTGACTTCTGACCTTTCAGTTAGCTGTTGATGTGAAATTACGCAACATGAACATTTTGTGGCTTTATTTCTGGGTTACATTGTTTTTGTCACATGGCAGTGTAATTAAGAGAAGCCACTATTTTTTGCATACTGGTCTGTGTTTGTGGGACGCCGACATCTGAAATTTAAACGTCAGATTCCAGAAGTGATTTCTTGAATGTAAGAAAATACCAAATTCACATATCCTCCAGTATTTATCTGTGTTTAATCATCTAGGAGGAACTGATAAAAGCAATCATTATCTGCAGCTGACCCTCAAATCATAAGAACCTTTTATTTCTTTTTTTTTTTAAATCCCTCCTCGCAGCTTCACTACCACATGAAAGATGGTTTGAAAAGAAATCTTAAAGACACTTTTTGTAATTGTTATATTTCTCAAGCAAATTATTTCTGTTTTCTATTTTCTGAGGTGCACTCTAATACATGTGTGTGCACGTGTGTGTACGTGTTAGAGAGACTGCTTGTGAGTGTGTGAGATAGAGAGAGAGAGCGGAAGAAGAACAGCATGTCTTGTCAGTGTCTTTTTGGAAGGGAAGTATGTAACATGTAAGGAGGCTCAAACGATCAGGTCCATTTCAGACCAAGGTCATAATTACAGGTCCATTGAGACCTCTAGTGGCAACACATTTAGTTGGACCCAATCTCCTACAGGATTATAATCAGGACAAAGTTTTTTTTAAGCACCTTTTCATACAAAGAAGTTTTGGCAGAGGAGATATTGTTATAGGATTCAATATGTTGTTGTTTGTTGTTTTTTTTTTACCAGGGCTGCTGAAAACATTGTTTGGAAAGTTTACATTTTTTGTTATGTAAATGGGGGGGATGCTTTTTTTTCTGTC
The DNA here is from genome assembly GCA_028566105.1 of Hypoplectrus providencianus. Taxonomy (NCBI): domain Eukaryota; kingdom Metazoa; phylum Chordata; class Actinopteri; order Perciformes; family Serranidae; genus Hypoplectrus; species Hypoplectrus providencianus. The sequence goes on along the minus strand of JAOWBC010000002.1, from coordinate 17,497,263 downwards.
TGGTTTTCATAGGTTTAAATCTGTCTAGTCAGCTACTTACACTGATGCTGGTTAGTTTTTAGTGATTTGCTAAATAGCACTCTCGTTGCCAGTCTCTTTTTACTTGTGCAAAATTTAGATTTGTCCTTTCAATAAGTTGACACCCTTGCATGATTAGAAGGGTTGTTGTGCATATTAAATTCCATATGTTTCTATATGGTCAAACTGGTCTTCAGGAAGTAAGTAGTTTGCTTCTTTTTTCAGGTTTAGTACATGGTTTCCTGTTGGATGCACCCTCATCTGAGGACAGTAAAGCAGTAAGGGTGCTTGAACATGACACTGCGCTCTACCTCTAATAAGCAAACATCTTAGCTTAGTTTAGACAAAAATGCTCATTTTAATCCAGATTTCTATAGAGCTCCAGTCAATAGCAGTAATATGTTACTGGGCATGAAAAGTCCACAGGGTTTTGAGTGATACATTGACTCCTTACAAGACGTGATATTCTGAGTCATGCAAATTACAGGCTCCTTTTTATTTCTCCCTGTCAGCTCTGCTCCCCTGTTTTCATACGGCATGGTTGCTAAACTTCTATGTGAATTATTTGTTTTACCATATTGGTGTTTGAACTGGTTTATATTCAAAACAATTTCTTTCTTTAGTCAATAATGTCAGATTTGCAAATGCATTTTACTCTTCCTGAAGTTGTGCAATTCACTACCCAAAAACAGACAAACTAAGAAATCACTTAAATGCGATCAATTAATTTAAGATGTGAAATAACTTCGGTACACTATATAGCATGTAGATGGACAAACATGGCTTCTTTGTTCCAATGAAGGGGGATCCTTAAGTTATATTATACAATAATATTTTAGACAGCAGGGTGCTTTCAGAGGTGTAGCAACACTTGGGAAATGGCCCTTTCATGTTTGAACATGACATTTCCCCTGTGCATTAGGCAATAAATGTTTTATGAGTGTGGTGTGGAGTAACTTAACTTGCCTGCAGAGCTCTGACCAAATGGTGGAAATCTGTGCAACCTGGTTTCCTAAGTTTGTGGGAATTTAAAACGATATAATATAGAAATTAAATATTCAACAACCCCGTAGAAGTGTAAATTCCTGTTTTAACATACTTTGTTGTATTGCATTGAAATGTTTTTTTTTTTGTATCTGTTACCTTAAACTTTCTTGTCTGTGTGTGTGTTTCAGGTGGTGAATCTCCAACTGCTACGTGTGAACGGAAGATTTAAATCTGCAAAAGATTATGATGACCATCTCAACTTCTTTTGGTAGATAACTGATAGGAAATAAGTCTGTAGCCATCTGTGAACATGTGCTTTGGAGGATAAAGATTACAAATGAATCAGAAGATGACGTGAGTTTGAAGTGAAGCAACCAGGACTGCAGCTCTGGTGATGCTGTAGCAGCACGGAATGGTTTGTGGGTTACACTGAGATGCAGGCCATGCTGTGCTGCCGCAGTAAAGCCTGAATATACATCCTGGCTGTCACCTTGCGGGTCTGTCAACCTGTTGATGCTGACTTGTTTATTATAGCTCCTTGATTTAGCCTCCTCTGTCTGAAGTAGTGCCACAATTGTTGGTCTGATGATAAAAAAAAAAGTTTGTTGGATTTGCCTCTCTCATTTGCGGGTCGCCTTACTGTAGCAGCACGTAAATATTGGAGTAAAGACTCTAGCTGAAGCCTCCAGTATTGATCGTGCTGCTGAAGCAAAGCTGACCACTCACAATCAGCACCACTGAGTGTACTCTGACCACCCTGGTGGTGCCAAAGTGCCTGAGAGATTCTCACATGTACACTGTTTACAATCAAATTGAGTTAACCTCCTACACTACTTTGCTTTATTAGTTCAAATGTGTACGCACCATATTTCTACATTTCACTGTTCTGTCTGCACACTTAAAGAAATAAAAATTTGAATTGGCTCTTGTCTGGAATCTGTTCTGAACATGTCACACTTGCCGTTTACCAGAATGTAGTCCATCTAGTTTATTAGTATTTTATTCACGAGACGAGAGTTTTGCTGACACTGATAAACCTTTGCGTGGCTTTATAAAGCACCGCCGTCCGCAGAGAACAGATCATGCACATGTTGGCCTGCGTGGCCTCGCTGCAGCGCTGCTGGGATGTCCGGCCTGCTCTGCGTCAGCCGACACACAGATATGCTGCGGATTATAATTGTAACAATCAGTGTATGTCTGCACCAGAGTTACACACACGCACAGAGAGGGAATCATTTTTAAAATATCAAAATCCATTTAGTTTACAATTTCGATATTTTTTTCTCAGTAAAAATGTCAGACTGGTTGTGCTCGATTTAAACCCTTAATCTTTTATAATCTATTTACTCACTTTAACAACTCAGTCTCTTTACATCATTGTGCATCGTGTCTGCATTATGCACGGAAAGTTTATTTTTTATGCTCACTGTAGTGCTGTAATGAATGATAAGGTGACTCGTAACATGGCCAAAGTCCTCCATTTTAGGTGGAGTCGGATGCGCACATAATGCGGGTCTTTGCTGCACCAGGACGTCCGACACCGATAATCTCAAATCAAATTTACATAACAAAAACACAGAGATGTAATGTTCCAACCGCTGGTGAGAATTACTTTAAAACATTTCACACCACAGATTTAATGTAAACTTCTGCTTGAAAATAATAATAAAAAAAAGAAAAACAAATCAGATCAGAGAGACTGGTTAGTGTTGTTTACATAGTCGCGCGCACTCGCTTTTTGGGAAATCCTCTGAAATAACTTGAAATGATTAATTACTTAAATAATAACATTTATATGAAGAACATGGATATTTTCTAATCACATGGTCTAAAACACTGATATTATTTTTAAGCGCCCACTGAGCAGACGCACGTTGCAGCAGTTTTTTTTTTTTCCATTTGGCCTCGCAGGCCTTTTTAATGGTAATTCTGATTTCTCAACCAAAATTATAAATAAACAGTATAAAGTATTCTGCGAAGGTGACATTTGTGCAAAACTGTGACAGAGAAAAAGGTAATTTTGGTGGGCATTTCAAGATGGATAACTTTTTCCTAAGCACGAGAACTCACTTTTTTTAAATGATTATTTTTATATTCACATTTAAAATACATTAATTATATATTATATGTACTTAAAATACTAACTTTTATGTGATAATATGCATTATTTTAATAATGCCACAGTCGCAAGATTGCCTTTTTCTTTGTGCGTGTGTATAAATAACCACATCGACGTATATCATTAACATTATTTTCGAGATTATTCAATTATTTTGCCCCTTCTTTCAGTGCAGTTAGGCCTATTCAAATTTAATGTCTATATGTCCGTTTTATGCACCTTTGAGAAAAAACAGCACATCAAAATGAGAAAGCAGCCCAGTGATGTACAGCGTGAAATTCAACATTTTGCCTTCTACCT
>JAOWBC010000002.1:17460374-17486853 GCA_028566105.1 Hypoplectrus providencianus | reverse complement strand
GTGTACGCTTGAATAATTTTCTGTCATCTGAAAGTGCTTCACATATGGTAGCTAAGATCCCTTTTTGCAGACTGTGTAGCGCAGAAAATGTTTCTTGGCAAGATTTTTCTGCCTTATATGTAATATATATTAATGTATTGTTTGTGTAATGTATAACAATGTATAACAAAGTATTTTTGTTTGAGATTACACTAGCTACATTTTCCGAGGACTGCAAAATTGGTGCCCAGTTCAAATAAAAAAGTTCCAGTTTAAAAAAAAAAAACTATCAGCCAATATTTCCGTTATGGCTAAATTTTCCAGCCTAAAATCAGTATCTGCGGTAATCTTAGAAATTCCATATCATTCAGGCTCTAGTCATCTGTACACATATTGAGTTGTCTCTCTGACAGGCATGTGAGTGTAGATTGTGAGTGTTTACAGAACTTTAATCAACCCGTTCGCAATAATGATTTTTCTGGAGAGGCCTGCCGGGGCAGACTGGCCTGCAGGTCCCATGGGACACACAGTAGAATTTGGTATTGGTTGTTTGTTTTTTCCAAAGCAGCTGGCTGACATTGATAGTTGCATTACAGTGTGTGGTCTGACTGGGCTTCTGTTTGTGCCAGAGTTTGCCACATGTGCACCAAATTGCTATTTGGTATCCGCAGTCACAGCAAATTTGTCACTTAGAGAGACAACTTTTGTTAGATTTTTCCCCATAAAAACCATAGCTAATGCCGTTCAGGGCTCAGAAATTATTTGGTAAAATTTGATGTTAATGAGCGTTGACTTAGGGTCTGAAAAAAAGGGATTGCAGCTTTTGGCTGGTACAGAACCCAGTGGGGGCGGACATGAACTGTTTTATAACATGTGCAGGCCTCTATCTTTCACTGTCATCAAGCATGTCATTATCTGTACAAAGCAGTTTTTGACAAATTGAACCCGACAATATAAGACAACTCTTGGTTATGCCTTTCCCCAAACCTTAATTATAAACACATAAAAAAATGCTCTCTTTTGTTACTTCTAGTCATCCTCATGATGTGACACTCTATGATTCTGCTGGGGTAGAGACCACAACAGCTTAAAGATACTGCTGGAACCCTTCAACTATTTTAGTGGCAGGACTGTCTTACTGTGAGCTGTACCAGAGGCTAACACCAGACATAAACATACTGGAAAAAATAATAGTTTTCCTCATTTGGCCACTTGTTTTTACCAGGCTTTAAATTCACATCAGTTAAAGTGTTTTATCACAACCTAAATTGACAGAGCAGAGCAGTGAAACAGTTAGAAAGCTAAGTTAAAACTTGAAGAAAAATAAACATGTGTTTCAGGTTCATGGATGTATGTGGTCCTAATGCTGATGCAACATAACATCAAATATATTTAATACACCTGTAAAGAAAATTCTTTATGTATTCATAAAGAATTTTCTTTACGAAAATGTTTAGTGTCAGAGAGCATTTCTTGTTGACCATAATTATGCAGTGATGATTAAAGCTTAAGTTACCAGGGTCCAGCAGGAGAACATGTACATGCAGGAAGTAGGGAAAAGCAAATTATATTTTTCTGCTGCTCTAGGCCTTTGATGAAAAAAATATGTTTCTTTTTGTTAATTTAGGTGATTAATTGTAGTTTGGTTTGTGTTTTTCAGGGCATCACATACGACCATGTGGAGCTGAATTTATATCTGAATGGAAAGAACATGCATTGTCCTGCCTCAGGGATCCGAGGCACCGTATACCCCGTTGTTTATGGTAAGTTTATTTGTTGGTTTGATATCCTGACTGGTTTGCTGAGGCTTGTGAAAATTACCTTTTTTTGCAGCTATTTATGAAAACTTTACTGACTGCTGAACATCTTTCTCAGAAATGCCACTGTGGCAGTTAAATTTTTCTACCACTAGAGGGCGATATTTGTACATTTTTTGCACAACACTGCTCATTTCAGTCTGTAGTACTTTAATTTTTTTGATAACATACATGAGTCAGATATTTTAACTAATTGTAACAAAGTCTTGAGCAAGAAAAGACCAGTTTCCAACAGGGATTCAAGAGCTGATCAAAGGGTGATTTCATTCACCATCTTCTCCTCTCAGGTTAATCCTAATCTAATCCGTCAAATCATCTGAAAACGTTATGTTCGAAGGAAATTCTGTAGGCTTTTGGTTCTTCGTTGCAGCTTTGCTTGTCTCTGCCCTACAGCAACACTAATGCAGAAAAAAAAACTGTAACGAATGACTCATTTGTTTGAGCTCTCTTGTGCAAACACCCTCTGTTGTAAACTGGCGCTAAAACTTCAAAGCAAGAAAATATATCCATGTGATCAGAGAGACACTGGGTGTTTTCACAAATGTGTTTGCAACCTTTCCTGTTATTTTCCTGTTGTGTTTTGAATATGCGAGGTAATCATATATGTTTAAAGGGAAAATTCACCTTTTTCTATGAAGCATTTGTTCTTTTCTAGGAAACACAACTACCTGTGCATTATTGAATAATAAAGGTGCCATAAAATGTAGATTTTTCTTTTTTTTTAGCCTTCATTTAGATTGAATTTAAAAAAAATACAGGATGTAATGAAGCTGGTAATTGAAAACCCTAAAATAGAAAGCTACCCACCCCTCAAATTTAAAGTTTTGTAAATGAGTTTGATGAGCTGCAGTGGCACAGTAACATGGTTTTGTTATCTGTCTTTTGACACAAACCATTGCATTCCTGTATTGGCTAACTTTTTATTACCTGCCCCTCAAACCTCATTGTTCTGGGGGTTGTTTCAGATTTTGAATTAGAGACACTAGTTTCTGTTTGAACAGCACTTTAGAAATGTGTCGAATATATTGTAATTTACAGGTCGGTGAAGTAGAGTGATTAAGAAGGAGAGCTAAAAACATTACCGCTAATGTTACCACACTTCAGGTTAACAAATCTATATAAAGATTAACAAAGAGATTATTCTCATGCACTTTCTCTTACTCTATATTTGATATATTGATTTCTGAAAAACAAATAACTAGGGATATCACATCATTCTGTATTGATACAGTGATTCAGTGATAAATTATCTATGATTTGCCTTTGTTTTGAAATTTCATCTTTTATATTTAAATGTATTCATCCTTTCATTTAAATTTTGAGGGATCAGGGCTGTGAGTGTTAATCACAGTTTAAACTAAACTTAAACTATTAAAAAAGATTTAAATGGTTGAAAGACCTCAATTATTCAATTATCAAGCTGTGTTAAAGTTGCTTTTTGTTAGATGATATAAATGTAACTGATTGTGTTGAATGGACATATGATATCCGCTAAAGATTCAATATTGTGGCTTGAAGACTAGGATTTAAGAAACAGAACATAAAGTGTTGTCCACATGATTTCAGTATTTGTTTGGTGAAATATATAGTTTTGTTATCAATGTTACCAGTTTAGACCACATTATTTGGTATCACTTTGAATTATCGCCTAGCACTCAGTGAAACAGAGTATTTTAGCAATGTAGAGTTAGAAAAGAGGTTTAAATCCAATCTTTGCATTGCATTAGACAAACAAAATGACCACATATGGAGCTAAATGGGACTGTTGGCTCCACTTTCCCTCACCTGTGAGCGATGAATGAATTAGACCTCAGCCACACGTTTCTGCCCAGTGATATCCAAACACAGATCTGTTTCCATCTCTCTCTCTTCAGATTTCTCTGTTTGCTACAACCCACAAATGGTGAAGTGCAGTTTTATATGACCAGAGTGGTTTTTAGTCACCCATGGTCTCATTTGATTGTTTGAAATTTTACAAACACGCCTGAGAGCAGGCTGAGTCATCAGACATTTGAAACCATTTCACCTTTTATTTCAGGAAGATAAAAGTAAAAAACAAACATTTGACATATAACAACAGTTAAATAACGTGGGGATGCAGAAGTAAATAAGCAAGAATAATTGATTCTCAAATCTTTTTGTGATTTTGACCAGTTGTCATGTAAATGCAATAAATGACAATATTTGTATTTGGAATTTGGGAGGAATGTTATTTTTTTCAAACTCATACTTAGAAGACAAAACCAGAGAAACAGTAAAGTTATTTTTTCCTGAGCTTTATATAAGACATTCTGCATAACAAGCATGATTTATAATTTAAGTACATTTTGATGCTGATACTTTTGTATTTTTGTAAGTTTTGAATGCAAGACTAATATGCAGTGGAGTAGTTAACAGTGCGGAATGAATACTTTTACTCAGGTAAAGGATGTGAATACTTCTTCTGCGGCCATTTTTTTTTCAGTGTCTAAGCTTGTCTCTTGTCTTCTTCTTGTGTTCCAGTGGACGACAGTGCCATCTTAGACTGCCAGTTTAGTGACTTCTATCACACCGCTCCACAAGGATTTGAGAAGATCCTCTTTGAACAGCAAATCTTCTGAAGGAGCACTTCAGCCTCTGCCCCTCTTTACATTGTCCCCCCCCCCCCCCGATATCTCATTGCGACCTCTGTGACACGACAGTTTGACCTTGATTGGATAGCATTAAGTGTGGCTTCCATGCCTCTTCTTTTGTTTTCCCTGATTACTCTGTCGCGCTGCTGATGCTCTGGATTAATGTTGGAGTATCCTTGAAGAAATTGGGATTTGTGATCATTGGGCTCGTTGGCTGTGATTATGCTGATTGTTAACTGTTAACCATTTCCTCTTGTCAGTGGAAATCACCCTGTATTAACTGAAACACTCTTAATTGCTGCTTTAATTCTGAATCTGTGTGTAGATGCTCAAACAGTGGATGTAATGATACATTGTTCCCAGTTATTAGGACCAGAAGCCATGTTTTAATGACATTGTTTTTGATTGTGATCTCCTAAATGCCATGCTGACATCGCTGCATATGCCCTGTATATTTATTTGTATTTATTTGAGATTAAAATTATATTTCTCTTTTGGTATGACAAAACATGTAAGAGCTTTTGAACTAATGAAAGATACGAATACATCAGTCAACAATATCCAACTTTTATGTTACCTTCTTTAATTAAAAATGCAATTTAAAGTGGGGATAGTAAGACACTTTTATTATGTCACTGTTTAATTTGAGTCGACACAGAGATGCTTACTCCAGTAAACCAGCACACATTCCAGCTTGGATTTTAAATTCTGCTAAGCGTTTGGTGCTGGAAAATATTATACAGAATTTAACATTTCTTAGATGGCTGACATTAATATCTATAAAGCTTGATTTTTAAATCTCTTCTTCAAGTGAACTGCCCTTTAGACTTCCCACACTTTTCTCTCCTGAAATCTTTTATGGTGTATTTATTATTATTCTAAATATCAGAATATTACCAGAGCTGGTGCTGGCTGTCTCTGATTAGAGATATATATGGTGATTAAAAAATGTCAATCTGTTGTGTTGTATTGGCATTGCATATCCGCTGCTGAAAGTGTGACAGTTCAATATTTCAAATGCCTGTCTTTGTTTGCACTAATGATGTTATTGTACAAGCAAATCCAAATATCGTTGATTCATTAAACTTTTGTGTCTGGAGGCATACTTTAACAGTCATGTTCAATTTTTTGTTGTTAGATATCAGTTCCACTGTTTTGCGCAGAGAAAAGGGTTGATTGAGCTTAGACTAAGATGTACTGTATTTATTGACTTTTTTTTTATTGGAGACATAATGCAATACCAAAATAAAAGTACACGCTTTAAATAATTTAAATGAAAAAAAGCAGGATGAGGTTTAACTTACTGACTCCAACTTGCTTCATATACCCTACCCCTATATATTTTTATATCCCATGTCTTGTTTCCTTTTTGCGCTTTAAGCATTATTCTTATATACTATAACATAGATTCACTTGCAATATTTGTATTTCTAATCATCTGTATATAAATCAATTTCACATTTTATACACATCAGTCTTAATCAAATTAAACAAATTCCTCAAAAGACAAAAAAAACATAAATCCCATAATATCCTTACTGTTCAAACTGTTCAATCTCTAAAATGTCTACACATTGTACCTCAACATTGAACATTTGAGTCAAGGAAAGTAAAGTATCAAAGACAAAAATGCTCAATATTCCAACTAAATAACGATAAGTATGAATACAAATACTTGCACAAAAATAAAGTATATTGCACAGATGTAGTATTGCAGCTGAAACTATAATGCAGTTTATTGCACCTAGAAATAAATAATAAAACCAGAAGAGTTTTACAACAGGGGATCAGTCAGATGTAGTGAAAGAATAACCAGGCGGTGGAGGATGTTCGTCAGCTGCACAGCTTTCAGACATCCAGACTGTTGTGGCCAATAAGTCCAAAGTGAATTTATTATTACTGCGTCGAGGAAGCCGTGGAAACCAGGACAGTCCATGCAGGAGGCATGCATTAACTCCTCCCCTCACTCTGCGATCTGTTACGTCCTCCACCTCCTCCTCCTCCCCCTCTCCGGAGCCAGCAGCAGCAGCACAGGAGCTGCCGTGCCTCGTCTTTTCACGGAGGAGATCCCGACAGCCGGAGTAATAGCAAACCCCCCCATACAGCCATGGCAGAAAACGCCGGCTTGGAAAACCACCGCATCAAGAGCTTTAAAAATAAAGGACGTGATGTCGAGGTGAGCTGACATGTAAATGCGGCTGTAAATAGCGTGAATCGAGTTAGTTTTGCGAAGAAAACGGTAGACTTTGGGCCTCGTTGGGGAGCCTGGCCCCGGCTGTAGCTGCCAGCTAGCAAGCTAATAGTTCGCCATCAAAAGTGCTTATTGGCCTGTCTTGTTAACGGCAAATCCACCGCTATTGAGCTATTTTAGTGACTGTTAAGCAGTTGGCGCGAGTGTTATAACAATTTTGAGTAGTTAATGCTTCTAAAGAGTGGGCAACATGACAGTTGGACCGTTGGAAATGGGAGAATTAAAGGCAGGCGGTGGAGCTGTCACTGCCAGCTAACGTTAACTAGCTAGTTGGATGGACACCGGTCGCAGGCGAGGCTGGGCCCCGGCCGGTACCATATTTTTTGACATTTGCTGTGTTTTAACAACCAACATGCCTCGGGTAACACCAGTGCTAACTTGCTAAAGCCACACATATTGGCCATGATTTGTAAAACATCGGATTTAGGCGGAATTGCACGTCTGGATCACATCCACCCTAACCAAACATTGCCCCTCCTTGTTAGCTCGGAGCTAGCATGTAAAGCCAGGTGAGCCAGCTAAACTGAGCTGCTAGCTGAAACAGTTAGCTCAACCATAATGATGCGATGACCTTAGTTTTACTCTAATGTGAAAAACAGTTAATGCATCCTTATTTCAAACCGTTTAATGTCATAGATATACTCCTTTTATCAAAACCCATCCATGGAACTAGGATATCATTGAGCTAGCAGTGATATTAAATAAGTTGGTCTAATCCTCTTTGGTTATCACACGTATTTCTCAGTGATTTTACCTTAAATTGACATTCCTATATTAACGACGGTGTGAAGGACATGTTATATATTCCAGAAAGCACCAGCGGCCCCCCTTAATCCCAAATGGCCCGTCTAACGTTAGGTATTGCAGCATCATTCAACTAACAAGTCTAATTATAAATCTCTGTGACAGCATTTGTCTGTAATGCCCATTGACATGATGGCCAAACCATCTGCCTAAAGGCTATGTTCACACAGGGCAAGATAAGGGGAAGCTAACAGTAAATCAAAAAGAAACCTCCAAAATACCACATATCTAGACTGATTGGCTTTATAGGAATGTGATTTATCAAAAAGCCTCATCTCTGCCTGAAGGTTTGCGAACAAAAGCATTTCTGGATGTGAGCCTTCAAAATCTGTCAGGGTGCGGTTTCACCCTCAAATGCCCAATCGTGCAGATTGATGCCCCATAGGTGGTTGTTTTGAATCTTGGTGTCAGAGTGACAAGCACATGGCTACTAGTACAGACAGGCTTTGCCAAGTGCATTCCTGATGCTATTTCAGGCATCTTGGATGTCTGACCTGCGTCCCCTTAAGAGCCTCTGCATGAATTTGAGTTTTTCTAAATGGATGACTCAGGCTACAGGGCAGGGTGGAAAAAGCCAGTTAAATTTTTTTTATTTAGGTCACACATAACAGATTGCTCTTCATTTCTGACATGATTAGGAGCAGCTTTGAATTACAAAACATTCAAATCTCATATGCTGCAAATCTGAAGCGCTTTTGTTTTCAAGAATATTATTTTGAATTTGCTTTTGGCTTTGATTGGTCTGGAATGTAAAACACCACATAATAATTATTGTCTCGCAATTGTCTTGTTTTTATTTATTGAGTCAAAACTGGGGTATATCTACAGTCTCCAGCAATGTAGTCTATAGGCATAATCTTTGTTTGGGAACAGTTTCTTTTTATTTGGTACAGCAACAAACAAAATTTGCAAATGAAGCAAATTTAAGTGCTTTTTTTCATTTGACATCCAGGCTGGACTGTTATATTTTGACGTGCTGGTGTCTATTGATGGACATTTTAGTTTTGGGCAATGCATTGGCATTATTGTTGTTTTGCAATGGTTGGGAGACACCTCTGTGCTCCAAAGCCTCCTGAGTTATGACTGCCCCAGATTACGTAAGAGGCTATTTAGGAAGGCAACATGAACCTCTTCAAACAGTCACAAGATCTTAGACCATCTCAAACTGTTCAGAATGAACTGCAAACGCAACAGAGACTCCTTTCTCGCTTGTGCTGTTTTTGTAGTTGTTTTATCGCTCACTTTCCATGGTGGTTTCTGTAATCTGCCTAAACTGAGAAAAAGTCATTTATGTTCCCCATGTTGTTGAAGTTCTTTTGTTTTAAATATTTATGCTATATGATCCCCAAATTAAATTGTGTTATGAGCAATTTGTGAAATCTAATGGAAAATATACAGTTTGATATCTTTTTCTCATATTGTTTCTTTATTAGGTAATTTGTCCATGTAAAAGGCTCTGCAGCATTGAATTCCTTAATTTTTTCTTTCTTCTTGTTTTTTGTTACAGACTATGAGAAGACATCGAAATGAGGTGACAGTCGAGTTGAGAAAGGTAAGAAAAGATTTGCACCACTATGTCAAAATCCTCTTAATCAGTCTTACATCCTAGATTAGTGGAGTTGGACTCATAAAGAAAACTGAAAATTCAAAGAGAACCATTGTGCATCCATACTGTCCATACAATATAGTAAGAAAACAACAAAAAACTGCAACAAAAAAAACTTGGCTTGAGCATTTAAGTTCATTGCACCTGGAAACTCTGGTGTTTTTTGTGGTTAATATGAATAATATTGTTGACCCTTGAGTGAACTGGCTCAGATATTAACAAAGCCTAATTCACCACCCACCACACACACCCTCCAAGTTTTCCCTGGGTTTTGGGAGGGCTTAGCTGTTGAGATTCTTTGGAGAGAACAGTACTATTTGACATAATTTTAAGACTGTTATTGGTTTACACAGCGCCTGACAAGATAACCGCTTTAATACTTACTGCTTTTGTAGGATGTGAATATTTTATTGATTGATTGCCGGATTGGCTCATCCAGTTGTTCAGGCTCAGTGCAAATACACTTGTCTAAGCCATATGATGGCTGCTGTCTCCTGCAGCCGACTAAGCGTTTCTCATAAGAATTGTTGCAAACCATGAATATTTTGTTTGCCCCTGCATTTCTACATTTCTTTCAGCTCTGTTTGGAGACACACCTGAGTCATAAATTACACCCCGAAATACCTGTTCGGTTGGTCCATCAGCAATCGAGGTTCCTCTCAAACAGATTTCTCAAGCACTGTGGGGGATCTATTGAGTATATTCTGTTGAGCTGATGTTCAGTTGATTTTATTATATATATATATATATTATATGGTGGAAAAGCAACTTTTGGGAAGATTTCTTCTTGTATTTTCCAGACACAGCGAAAAGTTGTTTTTTTTTGAAGAAGAAGAAGAATAATCAGCTTGTGCAATCTTGATTCCATGATACCAAAGTAGTTGGAGCACTTACTGCTGTATGTTTGTCTTGCTGTTTGGAGCAAAGCGTGAACAAAATGGGAACACTCAATTTTAATAGGTATTGTACAATGTGCAGGAACCTTATACATTTTATTTATTGTTCTAGTCCTTTACTCTCCATTATGGGCTGAACAGTAAACAAGGTCTACAGGATTAACATACCAACAGAGTGTTAACATCTACATCAGCAGAACAGTGTAGGAGATGAAGTTTGGACAGGGGGTTGCTTGCATACATGCCTTTTGGATTATTGTACTTCAGCTGTTTTATGATGGCATTGCACAACAACATTTGATGCATCATATTTCACCGTTGACAAAGCTCTTTACTTGAGTTCCTACAATGGACTTTGCATGTTGTGATGATTGTGCTGAGGTTACTTTGGTATCATTTTCTCTTGATTGCACTCTGATACAACCATGGCTGCATCCTCCAGAATGCTCTTTATCTGATGGTAGTTGTTTTTTCACCCTATCAAGTATTCTTCTGTCTGGTCATGTGCAATCGCTGAGCTATAACCTGGTATAACCTGGTTATTGGGGCAACACTGTTTTCTACCAATGCAAAACTTCACACTGCGGATTCAAGTCGTGTGTGATATTAGTGTAATTTTCTGGGAGTTTGTCATGATTTCAGTATGCCAACAAGTTCAGAGTCTGAAGGAGTTGATCATAGACTTGAGCATGTGATCTGACACTTGAGAGCTGCTTCACTGACAGTCACTTAGACTTTGTGGATGCAGCGACAGGGCCTGGCAGGATATTTCTTGCTGATGCAAATGCATTTTCTGGCTGCAACTGTGAACAAAAACTTGGAAACAGACGCTTAAAAATATTGAGTGGTCAAATTGTCACACACTGTAGACAGATCATAAAGATGCTACTTGGTAAGATCAGACTTGGCACCATATCACTGGTCTCAACAGTTTGAGCTGTTGCATTTTATTAACTTTGCAGTCTTGGTGTGCTTTCTTATACTGTCATTATTTCTGTCATGCACCTTTTTAACTTGCTGATGGGTCTGAGGTTGTTGTTATTTTCACACACATTTGGAGGCTTATTCTGGTCAATTACAGATGAGTAGATCAGTCAGATTTTAGCCTGGTTAAAAGTTCTTTGTTTTATTTGAATGTAATATCGCACAGCAGGAGTCACTATCAGGTTCTCTGCATGAAAAATTTCCTTTGTTGATTAATTGCACCTAAAATACAGCACCAGCCACATCACTGTGGATCATTCATCAGGGTTATATCCACTACAGAGTGAATGTTTCCTCGAAGTGCTAAAATTCACAGCATATTTAATGATCACTTAGAATGTATAAGAATGTATAGAATGTATCTATTACCTTGCTGATAAATTAAGCCCTGACTCTTATCTTAACTAATTAAGTTTTATTACTATTATTCAGAGTTGTTGTTGAAAAAGCATGTTGAGGTTGTCAAAGAGGAGGTGCCTTCTGCTTCTAGGAACTGGGCACCAGACAAAATGACAGAAAAATGAAATTAATCATTGCCAAGTCTTTGCTCTGTTAATGTGTTTTGACAGCCCAGCACACTGTCAATTATTATAATTGATAAGGCCCAAAGAAGATAACGGCAGTATTATTTACTGCTTTTGCAGGATGGGGATGTTTTATTAACGAACTGCGTTATGTTTGCTCATCCAGGTGCTTCCTGCGTTGCTTCTGAGCCACACTGTTCAGGAACATTTATCATAACAACTGTTGCAAGCCATGAATTTTTAGTTTCCTTCTGCATTTCTACATTTCTGTCGGTTCTGTATGGTTGCAAATTTGTGTAATTTTCTCCCTTATGGCAAAATGACACCCCAAAATACCTTTTGCTTGGTCCTTCAACAAACAAGGTTCCTTCAAAACAGACTTCTTAAGCAACATGGAAGACTGTTGAATTTTAAACTTTTTTTCACAATTTCTGTGATGTTTTCACTTTCTGGGCTAGTCCTGTATATTTCCTGCTGTGGAAATGGTACAGTCTAGTATCCCATGGTAAAGTCGTGTCAAATTCCTCCATCCAGTTGTAACATAGCAGTAACTATTATCTGTTTCACGACCACTAACTGTGTCAGCCCCTGCTAATAAGAAGTTAACAATCTATCAAACAACACAGGAGAATGAAAGATGCCAACTACACTTCTGCACATCTGCTGTGCACAGAACAGACTCGAGATGCCCTGATCCGATTTGAGCATTTTTAACTGGTCGGTGTGAGCTACTGAGCCATATTAAACTCCCTTCAATCCTTTGTCAGCTGTCACACAGGTGTTTTCACCCACAATGCTTTAATGCACAATTCTTTCAATTCTCCTCCACCATCTGTGTCCACGCAGCATGAGTGCATGAGTGGAACACCACATGTAATTAATGACTGTAAACAACTGTTTTTTTTTTTACCTTGTGTGTGTGCACTTGTTTCTGTTGCATTTCTGTCATCTGTGGGGCACATGCGTTGGCTAGAAGGAGGCAGACAGACAGTAAAACAGCCCCTGTGAGCAAAAAACCAATAAGATTAACTTGTAATCTGTGCAAAAGATGTAGAGACTACGAAAATAAACCCTCAATGGAAAACAGTTTATTCAGGTGATTGTGCTGAAGCAACAGACAGTGGAGGCCACTGAGACAGTGACAAGGCCAAAGAGAGGGTTTATTTTTTAATACATTGAAATTTCATTTCAACAAAAAAAAAAAAAGAATTGAGAGAATTAAAAAGAACGAAATGTTAAGGAACAGCTTGGATGCAGGTTTTTTTTTATATATATAATGCAATGCAGCTATTCAGTTGTGAAACATATTGGATAGATTAAAAATAACATATGAAAGTTTTATCTAGTGAAATAAAAGTATCTTTGTTATATATGCTTGATATGTGAGACAGAGAGTATTTTCATGTCTTGAGGAGGACTTTTAGCATTGTGCTCAGAAAGTCTGATATTACTGGTAAACAAGCGTAGCCATCAGCAGACGTAAGGGGAGCACAGGCCCAGTCAGGGGGGTATTAAGACCTAGAACGTCACTGCTATGAACT
The DNA here is from genome assembly GCA_028566105.1 of Hypoplectrus providencianus. Taxonomy (NCBI): domain Eukaryota; kingdom Metazoa; phylum Chordata; class Actinopteri; order Perciformes; family Serranidae; genus Hypoplectrus; species Hypoplectrus providencianus. The sequence continues at coordinate 17,473,839 of JAOWBC010000002.1, read as the reverse complement.
ACGGATGTGGAGTCCAGTCTAGCACATTCCTTTTAGTTGGATCAGAGCAGCAAGAAGCACTGCAATAGCTGATTAGTCATCAGTGACGCACATCAGCATGATGCACAGGAATGTAGGGCAAGGGAATCTCCTCCTACCACTGACTCACATGCTCTGTAAACTGATGGGCTGTGCGGGTCCTTCTTCCTGTCTGAACGTGTGCTCGCTGGGGGGTTGCATAGTGTGTTCAAGGGGTGAGAGGGTTAAGGTTCAGTGTCCTTCAAATACAAGTGTGTGTGTGTGTGTGTGTGTTTTGGGCAGATTACTCTGACTTACCCGCTTAGAATGGGATTTCTAACATTCAGGCTTCCACTCCAGAAAGTAAAACTTTGAGGGGAGAAAGGAATTGTTTCTGAGGTAGTCCTAGATTCACTGTCACTTTAAGAATTCATGAATGCATTAATGAACGCTTTCATCTCCTCCCCTCATTGCTTTTCTGTCTTTTTTTTTCCTCTTGTCAGACCAAACGAGACGAACATCTACTGAAGAAGAGAAATGTCCCGCTGGAGGAGAGTCTGGAGGACTCTGATGTCGACTCAGACTTCAAAGGAGTAAGTGTGGGTGTGTGCATATGTGCATGAGGCAAAGGGATGGAGTGAGACTGAACTGTCTGGATAACAGAGGGGTTAAAAACCAGTGGGCAGTGTGTAGAAATCAGACTGTACATGATATTCACCACAAGCAGTAGCTGAACAGCTTCAGTAAGAATGAAGTGTCCAATTTTACTGGGATGTCCCACAAAATAGTAGGATTTACAATGCAAATGAATTAACACATTTTTCATTTGATTGTTTTCTGCTAGAAATATTTGTTTTTGTAATCTTCAAAGGGCAGAATCACCCACATTACAAAAAAACAATTTCTCTTTAGGTGAGACTGAGAGGTCCTTCTCCATCTTTGACAAAGCATCTGTCAAAAACCAAAGTCTCGCCACATGGGGATTATTTTATGCAGTCATATCACACAGATGGAGATCTCCCAGCCGTCATGGAAATGTGGATGTTTAGATTTCGAAGACAGATGTATCCGTACGTGTACAATTCCATGACAACCGGGTAAACTCCATCTGTTGGGCAGGATGTGGAGGCTCTCCAACTGTTACTAGACGGACAGTTCGATGAGGGGGAGGCTTTTCTTTGTCATTTTCATATACATAATTCTGTCTGTCAATGCATACTTCAGTGCCCACAGCAATGAAAAATGTTTGAAAATCAGTGACTTTTACAGAGATAATTTCAGGTTTTTGTCTTCTACAAAAAAAAGTACCATCTTCTGAGGATATTTCTGAGAAACAAGGACAATGTTTATAGAAAAACAATCTGATAAATGATAATGTGGAAAAATCGAACTTATTTCTGTAAGCTCTCTGTTATTCATGGAGGGATTTTAGATGTTTTTTTTTAACAGTAGGGTGTATGTACAAATATGCCGTAGAAAGTCAAGTCTGCAGTTAACCCTGTAAAAACAATGCTCTCTCGTGCTGCTACAACACCATGCGTTTATCTCCAAAGGCTTTGACCTCTGATGTTATTCTTTCAGTAGATTAATGGAACGATGAGGAATTGCCTGCAGTGCACCAATCAGTGAATTTTAATCACAAATTAAAATTGCGATCCCCACTCCTGGCCCACAGCAGCAGCTACAGTCGTGAGACACAGAAACACGTTCGTAGCTTCATGGGATCTCTGATTGTAATGTATGCTGTCATTGCTAAACTGACAAGGTGTTCAAATTTTAAATTCCAGTAGAGGAGGCATTTGTTATGTGTATGTTTACTGCACCTTTTAATCAAAAGCACCACTTGATATTAAAACAAACTAGCCTGGAAGTAGTGTGGGACTTCAACGCTATATATTCTTTCAGCCCTGTGGGTTGTTCAGAGACACTGGTAACACTTCAAAATAAGGCTGCAGTTTGCTGTAATGTCTTTGATCTATTTCAGTTTATAGCCACCTAATATTTAGCATATTCTGCATTCCTAATTTCCATGTGAAACACCAAGGTGCAGCATGGCAAGCTGCTGAAGTCTCAAAGCCTTGTAAACATTTACATGAGTCCAACATATTATGTAAAGTTGTGTTAATCAAGGATCAGTCAAGTTGAGATGCAATTGTCCATCATTCTTGTCCTATGATTTGTCATATGTCTTGACAGAAATGCACTGTGTAGCACATTTTTGCAGTCTGGTGTCGGCAGTAGACTGTTTGAGTGGTTTACTTAATGATAGAGTAGCTCAGCAAACTATGACTGTGCTAATATTCCTCTCCGTTTTTTCTTCCTGCAGCAAAACGTCACGCTTGATGCCATCTTACAGGTAAGAGCAAACATCACTAAAGTTTTCCATTATACATTTGCCTTTCCCAAATCCTCCCAGCAGCGGCTCCTAAACTGTGTAACTGTGCTGTGCTAACATTTATCATGGCTTCCACTCTCTGTCACTGCAGAACGCTAACAGTGATAATGCAGTTATCCAGCTCAGTGCTGTACAGGCGGCCAGGTGAGGGACTCGACACTCACTCACACACCAGCTGTTCTTTTTTTGTATATGAAGGTATTGATCAAGCTATGCAAAATGGACATTCTAGATAATTTGTGTGCAATACTTAAATTTTTCACCAACGCTTTATTATACATATACATATTTGTACTTATTTCAGTTTATTTCTATAGTTCCATATTTGTTTTAATTTCTGATTGCATGTATCTCTTTTTACATAAAATGTATAACTATATTTCTGTAATACTTTATTTCTGTTTGTAAATGCATTTGATTGCATTTAATTACATTTATTTCTATGTATTTCAATTTTTGTATCTATTTGTACATACCTCTATTGACCTAAAACAACTTGTTGTATTGGTATTTTCACTTTTGTATAATTAGTATAGTGTACTTTTTTACCTTATTTTATTCAAATACTTATTTCTATTTCTTAGCTGAAGATTTTTTTTCCCCAGGGATGAATGAAGTATTTTTAATTCTGATTCTGAATTATTGTATTTACTTTTTTGTCAGAAAACTGCTCTCGAGTGACAGAAACCCTCCCATCGACGACTTGATAAGGTCCGGGATCCTTCCCATTTTAGTCAAATGCCTGGAAAGGGACGACAAGTAAGTCTGCTTCCGCAACAATTTGCGTTTGCCTGCAGTGTTATTTCTCTGTGACATGACGAACTCTGCGTTCTCGCTCTTGAGGCTGCAAACTGCTGTGATGGATCACTGACGCTGCTACATCAAGAACGAGCAGCAATAGAGGCCCAGTGTGTGTGTGAATGCATGCGTGTTTGTGTGTCTCCCACTGTGTCCACACGTGAGAGTGTGTGGAGGAGCGCAGGGCAGTTGGCTGCTCCCCTCGGTCCCGGCCAAGCCAAATATAACAGCATTCCTGTCACTCGGAGTTCCCCATTTCCCAGGACCTTGTGTTCAAAGAGGGGGGTGGAAAGAATAGTTGGGGGGGGCAAGGAAAAGGCTGTGAGGGTTTCACCACGGCAACCAACAACAGACAGCATCATGTTAACAGGGAGCACCACCTTATATTGGATATTATCTGAACTGCAAATGCAGCAACGCGGTTAAACTACGCGCCCATCAAGAGAAATTAATGGTCTACTTTGTTACCATAGCATCATGGCGGAGAGCCAGCTCAGCCTAACGACATAATGAGGTACAGAACCACAGAGTGTGTGTACAGCACAATGATGAGCACCATTTGATGGACCCAACAAAAAAAATAAAAAAGTAGATCCTTCTTTTTAAATGACATCTGTAAATGTGTGATAGGACAGAAAATTAAACTGTTCTGTTCAAAGGCAACCACAAGGACTGGGTACACTGTAAACAGCACCGCACCCTGAATTCGGTTCTGCATCCCAGCTAAACCAGCAGGAAATCAAGATCACCGTGTCGCTGCCTGATGAAAAATTTAGTGGAATAGACCAGCTTTGCCATGATATACTGGCATTTGGCTGGTGGGTGGTGTGAGGATCACTTGCGACTGTGTGATTTCTAAAATTTTGTATTGCATTATTGAAAAGAAAACCATTTCTTGATAGTTGTGGCTACAAGTTACCAAACGGCACGATAATTAAACTACTGAGCCGATGTCAGGCATATTATCCAGCAAACACAAACGTATGAAGCTAATTATGAAAAACGTTGCTATGCCCTGATGAGGATCAAGCTCCTGATTAGAGTATATTTCAGACACTGTGTTCTAAGAAGCCCTTTTAGTACTTAACAGACTTTTATTCGATGCTTAAGGGAAAAATTAAAATCAGCCTTGAATAAACATGGAAAGGCAGCTGGGAATTCACTTTTCACATCAATATTCATCATTGTGATTCTACCCAGAGTTTCTGCCCCAGTGTGTTAAATAAGCTCTCCGATTGTCTTCATGTTTTTCCTAATGGGACTTTTTTTTTCCTCTCCTGCAGCCCCTCTCTTCAGTTCGAGGCGGCCTGGGCTCTGACCAACATTGCCTCCGGGACGTCGGCACAGACTCAGGCTGTGGTTGAATCCAGTGAGTTGACCCCACATTCTGCCTTTCTGCAGGCTTTGTTTGTATACTGTCTGCAATCTGCCGAGCAAGCATGTGTATTTGTGTTTTCCACTCAATGAAGCATTCACTCTCTTTTTTTTTCAAATTAAAATGCACTGTTATCTAATAAAAAAAACCTCATACAAGAGAAAAAACAGAACTGTCTCTAAAATAAATAAATAAAATAAAGGCCAGACTTGACATTGAAAATGACTCATTTGATCTACAAAGTAAGCTGGAATACCTGGTTACCCAGACCAGGATGATGAAGTAGGGTGACTGAGACTTAAAAGACTGGGTCATGGTTGGATATTTTTCTCTGGTCTGAATTTTTTTACAGTAGGTTCTGTTTTTCTTCATGGGACAAAAGAAAACATCAATTTGAAGACCTGCCCTGCAACACTTTGATTGGTCAGGTCTTGTGTCCTCCTTATGGCTTAAGGTTAAAATGTGTATGGAGGGGTGGCTCATCTGGCTGGTTGGCTCACGTTGGAAGGGTTTTGACTCCCGGCCATGTGGTGAAGACACGTATGTTTTGTTAGGTTAAGTGTGAATTGGTGGGAAAATGGTGAAAGCTGTTAATAATGAGCTTGTCAGCAGAACTAACAGGTGACAATAACATCAGGTTCAGGGTTAACTTATGAAAAAGCAGGTCTCATCTCAAATATTTGGTAGATAAACAACTTCAAAAGATGTGCTGGTAACAGGCCTCATCATTGGAGTCCTAATAATCTGTCACTTTGGGCGGGTTTACTGATACACTGATGTTTCTGTGTCCAGATGCTGTGCCACTGTTCCTGCGACTGCTACACTCTCCCCACCAGAACGTATGTGAACAGGCTGTATGGGCTTTAGGAAACATTATAGGTGAGTGTCGCGCTGTGACTGAAGTGTGCACATGCTGCAAGGAAGCAAATGTGACAGTTCTGCTGACCTCTGCCTGTTACCTGCACAGGTGATGGTCCACAGTGCAGGGATTATGTCATCTCCCTGGGTGTGGTCAAGCCCCTGCTTTCTTTCATCAACCCGTCAATCCCCATAACCTTCCTCCGCAATGTCACCTGGGTCATTGTTAACCTCTGCCGCAACAAGGATCCACCGCCACCTATGGAAACGGTGCAAGAGGTGAGTCTGCGTGCACGTCTGCGTGCTGTCGTGTGTCAGACGGATGGATGTGGAGCTTTGCAGTTGACTGTCACTGCAGGCTGACTCACACAGAGTTTTTCCGCTGTGCCTTTTCAGTAGCCAAATCAGCCTCATCACCCAGGGGAGTTTCTAACTATAAAGCTCTTTATGCTACAATTGAAGTTTGGTTTTGACAGCTATTCCTCTTTGTGATTTTTTTTTTTCTTCATTTCACTCTGCCCTGTTTTTTGCCGTCATGCAATCCATCTTTGCCTCTGCCTACATGCAACCCACTCACAACCTACTTTTCTTTCCCCACAGATTCTGCCTGCCCTCTGTGTGCTAATATATCACACCGATATAAATGTAAGTATCAGAGCGAAGGGTTATTACCATTTTGTATCTACTGATTTTTAATAGAGTGGATAAATCTTTTTTTTTTTTTAGTTTTTTTTCTTAACAGTTTTTGTGTGTGTTTCAGATCCTAGTAGACACAGTGTGGGCTCTGTCCTATCTGACGGACGGGGGCAACGAGCAGATCCAAATGGTCATTGATTCTGGAGTCGTTCCATTTCTTGTGCCTCTCCTCAGCCATCAGGAGGTCAAAGTTCAGGTGAGACTTTATTTCACAGATTGAGTCTATTTGTCTTGGTCTACAGCAAGACAACCCTTTCCAAATTGGATTAGAATGATTAAGCAAAGTATTTTCTTCTTCATGACTCCTCTGTTTTCAAACTGCAGACGGCAGCTCTGAGGGCAGTGGGTAACATTGTGACAGGAACAGACGAGCAGACGCAGGTTGTGCTCAACTGTGACGTCCTCTCACACTTCCCCAACCTGCTCACACACCCTAAAGAAAAGATCAACAAGGTACCACAATCACAGCCACAACTGTCACGATTTCATTGTTTTCTGTTGGTTTCTCAAAGTCTATTAAGGAAATATGACTGACGTGTGAGTGCGAGCTGCAGAGTCGCTTTCTGTTTCTGTGTCAGATATTATATATCTGGAGCACATTTGATGTATGTATTCTGTCATATATTTACTTGAGATCACTGCAATCTGTAGCTTGACGCTTTATGAAAATCCATATATACAAAGCGTCGATCTCTGTCACTCTGATTACCAGAATACATTTTGAATTATGAATCATACTGTGAAATCAGTGGATAGGCAACATTTGTTTTAGTACTCTTTTTTTTTTTTTTTGTTGTTGTTCAAAACGCACGCATGTTTTAAAAATCCCCATGTTAAGATGCTGTTGGTAGAAAACAGTGTACAGACATATGTAAGGTAACACCATAGTTATATTTGGAAGACAAATCACCAGTTTTATCTGATCAGGAAAAAGTAATATAGTAGAAAAGAAATGCACAGGCGCTTGGGAAAAAATATCTGTGTGTGTTTGTGTGAGATTTAGTGCCAGATTTGAGCATTTGTGACTGGTCTGTTTGCAGGAGGCAGTCTGGTTCCTGTCCAACATTACAGCTGGGAACCAGCAGCAGGTCCAAGCTGTGATAGATGCTGGTCTGATTCCTATGATCATTCACCAACTGGCTAAGGTTTGTGCATGTTGGAAGAGCAGGAAATAAATTCCCCACACTTTATGTTCTCCATTCTTTATATTCCATTTTCACAACAGATGGTATAACACTCTGAATTTGGAAAAGCATAATGTTGGCATTAATCTTATTCAGTTGCAGCAACACATTCTATGTTTTTGTAGCCAGAGAAGCAAAACCACTTTTGATAAAAATTGAACTCTGAATGCAAATGTGGCCTAGATTTTGTCTGTTTTCTGCTGTTTCTGGAATAGACCTGCTATGTGCACATCTTAGTGACAGCCTGTTTCTCCACAGGGTGACTTTGGTACACAGAAGGAGGCAGCATGGGCCATCAGCAACCTCACCATCAGTGGGAGGAAAGACCAGGTGAGCTGGGCTTTGGAAATCTAGAGCTTGTTTAAAATCATATATGGTGCAAATGTTTTAAATGTAACTGCAGAAATGCAACCCAGCATGTGAGTTAGTCATAATAAATTGCTATATTTCACAATTTTTCAAAAAAGCAGAACTAATCTAGGCAATGATCTCTTGAGTGAAATTACCAGGATGTGTTCCACGCTTGTAACCATGTATTTGTGTTGTAATCAAGTATGGATGTGGTGTGTATGTGTGGGTTTGTGTAGGTGGAGTTCCTGGTTGAGCAGAACGTCATCCCTCCCTTCTGTATCCTGCTGTCGGTGAAGGACTCCCAGGTGGTGCAGGTCGTCCTGGACGGCCTGAAGAACATCCTCATCATGGCGGGCGATGAAGCCAGTACTATCGCTGAGATCATAGAAGAGTCTGGAGGTGTGTATCTGAGGGAGGGTTAGGGTTAGTAGTATGCAGGTTTAATCAGTAAAATGTATCTGAAGTATTTAAAAGTGAAGTTAAATGGTCCCTGTCAGCATAAAATGCTAGTGCCACTGTTAAGGGCAACTTGTATTTAGTAAGAAGCCAAGACTGTGTTAATGATCATAATTAAACGATGTATGTTTTATTTTATCTTTGTTTTGTTTTTCAGGTTTGGAGAAGATAGAAAATCTGCAGCAGCATGAGAATGAGGATATCTACAAACTAGCCTTTGAGATTATTGATCAGTACTTTTCAGGAGATGATGTAAGTCTACCACCAGTGATTTCATCTTAAAAGAAAAACCTCGTTTTGGTTTTCACGCTCAGTCTGTGATTGACTCTGCTCTGATCTCATGTCATCTGTCGCTTTTCAGATCGACGAAGATCCCAGCTTGATCCCCGACACCACTCAAGGAGGAACCTTCAACTTCGATCCAGCTTCCAACATGCAAACAAAGGAGTTTAATTTCTAAAAGCCAGGATGTTTGTTTCAACCAGCTGCACGGGTACTCTGTAATCACCCCAGACATTCATCCATCTCTACTCCAAACCTGGCAACCTGGTACCGAAGGATTTACTTAGCATCACTTCAACATGGAAACTCACCACTGAAGGATTTTCCCGCCCCACCTCTGCACTGCGGGGTGTTTAGTTTCTTTTCTTTTGTTTATGGTCATCCTTCACCGAACAAGGCAACCCTGCACAGGAGTCCTGGTCATTCAACAGGCACCATCACCACCTGGCAACCTGCATCAGGACGGTTGTCAGTATCTCAGCCAGTGCTTCTAAATATCACACAAATATAAAACCGGAAGGAAGAAAAAGCCTTCGTGGCAAGATTGAATTGCCAAATGTCAAGTCTTCACAAAGACAGAAACACAAGCACATCTTCAGACACAAACACACACATATACACACTTTTTGAATTTGTGTGCATACTTCTGTTAGAAGCCATCATATCACTTATGGGGAAGAAATACTGCTGTTTGTTTGTGGTTTATTTTTTGTGCTTTCCCTCCCCTGGATTTGTCCTCTGGTGTTACTTCACCTACGCGCACGCACACTGACGTACAAAGTACACAAATCGACACACGTAGTCACACAGATTTCCTGATGGCCGGGGCACCCCAATAACCCTCTCTCACCCAGTTTAAAGAGTTAATCCCAGAGCTAAGCCATGATTAACCACGGACCCCCACTGCCCTCCCAGGAGAGTCCTGGGGCAGGTAGAGGGGTGAAAGGGCTCCAAGGCAAAAAGAGGACTCCGTGGCAAACTGACTGACGGGACTTCTGACTCAATGACGTCACTTTTTAATGTGACCTCTGTTGAATTATCAACATTTCGTTGAAAAAAAAAAAATCATAAAAAATGTGAAGAATATGCCATAATTTGTTTTTTTTTCCAACACATACAACTGTTAAACCTGCTAACTGCCTGCTTCTGGTTCAGCAGAGCGACAACAGCTTTGTTTTCTTTTATTTTTTGTTTTTTAATGGATGTGAACACTGTCACAGGAGGAAGCACCTTTAGGTGAAGGCGCAGAGACTTTAGAGAAGAGGAACAGTCAGCTGTAGCGTTTATCCCCCTACAGGACATCCATTTTCTGCAGCATGAGCTCGGTTACGTCCTGTGATCTGGTGAAGTGTTTGCTTGGGACTCCCCTGTAATGTGAAACTTGGAAAGGGAGGGGGGTTTAACGTAAAAAAAAAAAAAAAGAAGAAAAAAAAGAAAGAAATGAAATGAACGTCGAGCTAAAATCGACCCGATTTGCTTATCTGACCTTAAAGCTAATTTTTATTCTTTTAAATTTCTCTCTTCAAACAAATATTTTAGGTTCATGTTTCAGCTTCTGGTTGAGCCTGTGGAGCCTCCATTTGTCTGTTTTTCTTTTTCCTTTTCTTCAGTCTTATGCACACGTCAGAAGGCATATTGATGTCTGCCTGCAGAAAGGGACCTATACTCTATGAAGACTAGACTTATATAACGAGTACAGGTCCTGATTACAGTACTTAACTACTTTTTCGATGAAGAGGTCACATGTCATCACTCAATTTGAATAATTGTACAAAAATGTGATGTGTATCTCTCCTTGCCGTCTAATGAATATATGAATATATTTACATAAAGCCTGTACAAAGCTGCTGCAGCTGACAGTCATTGGATGGACGATAACCTTACTGTCAAAGATGGCTGGGGAGGGTTTTTTTTGTTGAAGCAATATTTCTTTGTTTCAATGTTTTTATTTTTGACTTGCATATGTATTGTGATGACATGCTGATGAATTGGAACAGGCTGTTTTTTTTCTCTCTCTCTCTTCGTAGTGGTGACGGGCTGCTTAAAATGTGCCGTCCCATGTCCCAGTTGGTGTCAGGGTGCAGGTTCAAGGTGTCAAACCTCTGAGCCCAACCCTAGCCCTGGTCTCGAAGACTTTATGATCCTCTGGTTGGCTGCTAACTACTGAGAGGGGGTCGGAAAAGGTGGGGAGGGGGTCACACTGGGGTTTTAAATATTGGGTGGGGTTGTTATGAGCAGCCCAGGCTTGTTTTTGGGACTAGCTGTTTATTACTGAACAAAACTATAGAGAGGGTGTACAGTCATGAACTAGCAGACTAGACCGAGCCACTTTAAAGATTTACAATTTCGTTGCCTTGTACCTGAATTGGATACAAGCTTATGTTTGTTGCAAGATTTTTACTTGCTAATGAAAAGTTGTTTTAAATAAAATAATAGGAGAAAAGCAACAGACAGCGTTTTGGCCTCTGATTGTTTATATCTTTTTATAAATTTTAGATTGAATTCCTCTCTTTAAGGTGGCTCATTGATGCTTTCAACTCTTGTGCATATTAAAGACAAGAATGAGTTGAAAATCATTGTGCCTTTTGTTTTTCATTTCAACTAAAACTAGGTTTTATTGAATAGAAACAATTCTTTGAGCAACTGGAGACTTTTGAAATGGGAGATGCAGTGATATGTTGTCTCCCTGTTGTTGGAGTTTGCCATGGGAATGGTCAATGCTGCTCTCTGCTGTTGAGAGTAACTGCTCCCCTCAGATCTTAATCACTGAACATTGTAACACACCATTTCTCCCACTCATTTACCCCCCGAACACCACAAACCATCAATGCCATACTTCAGTCAGGGGATTTTGATATCATCTCCTCATCTCACCCTCAGGACATGATCTGTGTTTCTGATCCTAACCAAAATAAACTTGCTGTTTAGCCGTTGGATCCTCCGTGCTTGCAAGTGTTGTGATTCACACATACAATAGCTGCTAGTCAAATTCAATTTGTACGAGCGTGAATGTGAAAGATTTAGCAGGGATGGGATTTGAGTGTTTGTGTGAGTGAGAGAAACAAATTTTCCCCTCAAGCTCATAAATTTTACTTCCTCTTCATGAGCAAAATCGGCCATCTTATTATCCAGTCTAACAGATATTTTTTAGTCCTCTAACTCCTACAGTCATTGGCTGCTTAATTTTTCTCTTTCTTCAGGTGATTTACCCAAAAGCCTGTGATATAAGAGTGCACAGCTGACTCCAGGCCAGGGTGTTTTTGCTGTCAAACATTTGCTTTAAGTGGAATAAATGAAATCTCTCATTGTTTAATGAACATGTTTGTTCTTTCAGTGGCACAGTTTCCGTTTGCTGAATCCACGTGTGTGTGATTATGAACGCATTGACTCGATGGCAATGATTAACTCACCGTATTGATGCTGAAATTGGGTTACAAAAAACATGCAAAATAAGATAACTGGCCTTCAGGTGGAACATTAACACTGCTTGACCCAGATCCACTTTCCCCAGCACAAAGTTTTAAGTGTAGCAATTTGTTTGGTTACAATTTTCGGGGGAAATATGGCATACAAGACTGAGACAGAAAATAAATAATAGATAGGGATGTCCACTTGACAACTGGGAAAACACAATCTGCAGAGGAAGTTCATATATTGTGAAGAAAAGCTCCAGAACAGCTACTGAATGGAGTTTTCTGAGTTGCATTTTAGGCCTTTGGGGAAAATATAATGAATCTGCTGTGCGTCTTATACTTGCGTACTCTGTTGCTAATAATTAGCAGATTGGTGGGCTCTGGTCTACTCATGGCATGGTACTGCATCAGTTTTTTTTATGTTTTATAATTATAGGCCATCCAGTTGTGCCATTCATGCCATTTTCTCCACTGGAACTACAACCAAAAGGCATTGTAAAGTTACAGCCACAGGAAAAACACCCTAAGGGCACTGCATCATGCTTTCTTCATTTAAAGTAAAGACTTTGGTGCACTGCCTCACATTTTCTCAACTTTTGGGACCCCAGAGACTATTGTGTCATGTTTCTCCACTTCAAAAACACTCAGGAGTGCATTTTAAGTACACACTTTTTTTGTGCTGCGTCTCATTTTCTCCACTGGGAGAACATCCCAGAGGGCATTGCATCACATTTTTGCCATTTAAAATACACCCATTAGTGCGCTGCATCACATTTTCTACACCAGAAGGACAACCTAGAGGGCAATGCATCATGTTTCAACTCTGAAGGGGCATCCCAAAGGACACTCTCTCATGTGTTCTACATTTTAAGAACACACGTTAGTGTACCATAAGGATGACCCAGAAGGCACTCTTTAATAAGCACACCTCTTTGTACAGTGCATCACATTTTCTCCACTGGAAGAACGCCATGTAAGGCACTGCACCATCAATGTTGTATGTTGTATCCAACATGCTGGAAGTCATATTTCCAGGTCAAACCACTCTTCTTTTTAAATTGTCTATGTGCCCCATCGATATTGTATGAGAGTATCGGGAAAATTTTTCCCTTAACAGCTTATCTTGCTTCAAAGTAATCCTGAAGGCTGAACTCTAGTCTGCAATCGATTATTTTGGTCTTCGAATCACGTGACTTTAATCTGTTCTTCCCCACTTCCGCAAATAATCGTCAGTTGATAGTGGACATCCCGCAACCGACGTGTTTATCCGGTGAAACCTTCAACTTAGAACCGGTAACGACAACAGAAACAGACATATTTTAACAGGTGGGTTTAACGTAGCGTTAATATAAGTAAAGTGTCGCTTTTGAGGTTGTTTAAAAGCTGTTTCCTCCCCAAGCTAATGTGTTAACGGCCGTTAGTTGGATACAAGTTCGGACAGATTAGAGGGACTGCTAACGGATCAGTCTAGTACCGACTCCGTTCACTTTGATGTGTTGTGTCAGCTCGACGGTTTGCTGAATAATGCGTTTGTGACAATGGGCAACATTAGCCTGCTAGCTAAGTGAAGTGCTCCATGTTTACTGGGTGTTTCAATATACCTCACAAACCCGCTGGAATCCAGACTTTTAAACATACGTTAAGTCCATTTTATCAGAAG
>JAOWBC010000002.1:17387228-17412630 GCA_028566105.1 Hypoplectrus providencianus | reverse complement strand
ACACACACACACACACACACACGAATAAAGATGTCAAAAGCGTCACCTGACAGGAAGGCAAACTGCTTCTTGAGGTCGGGGGTGATGTCAGCAGCTCGGAGGGGACTGCTGTCCAGCTGCATGATCTCATCTGCAGGAAACACAGAAATCAAAAATAATTATGACATCAGAGCTGAAGATGTTAAATTTGGAGGGATTCTGAAGTCAGTTCATCAGGTCGGGTTAATTATCATGTACGCCGGCTGGTTTCAATGCAATTTTCTACGGATAACTAAATGATTTAGGTTGTATTAAAAGTTGCTTTGTCATAAATAATTAAGAGAAGCACAGTTCAAACTAAAAATACACTATTTTCAAGAAATTGGATTTACATTGCACATAAATAATAAATATATATAGACAACAACATTTTATTACTGTTGTTATTTGTTTAGTTTTTTAGTGTCCCAGCTTGTTCATAACTGAGTTCTGTATTTGCCAACAGTCTTATCTTAACAGATCATTTGAATATATAGTTGATGCATTATACATTTTCATTTCCTTAACTCCTTTGACTTTGAAACATGCAAATTCTTCTCAGCTCACACTCAACCACTTTTATTTGAAAGAATGTTTGGTTACAGTCTGAAAGCATATTATTTTTACTTTTTACATTCATTGTGCATCTTTAGAGTCTCTCAAATATTGTGAGTTTTTAAGAAACTCTTTGTTTCAGGATAATCAGCTTTGTTTACAGTTCTTGGAGCTCTCTTCTGTAGCATAAAATTGGATATGTGACAGTTTGAATGCATCCCCCCAAACCTCCACACAGCAGGTCATGTATGGAACTATAAAATGCATTAAGTATAGCTGTGATAACTGTAAACCTGCTGCTATATACCACAGATTTGTTGCAGATAAACCACAGTATTGATAAATTAAAAGGCCGCATTGGTCCTTCCAACAGCTCTCCATCCCCCACAGAAGGATTAAAATAATCAGATTGAAGTTCATTACCCCAGTAGGAGAAGGAGATGGTGGTTATACCAGGGATCAAACTGGAGGCAGCAGACAATAACAGGACATGAGGGGGGCATTAGTAGTCAGACTACTTATTTTACATCATCAAAGAAGCATTGCATGAAACTGGAAAATACAGCATATTTCCATTGTGGTAAGACAAAAAGAAACATTAGTGACAATGTGGGAGAGAAGTAGGTTAGGCTGCAAACAGCTGTGTGTGCCAGCTGCTAGGCCTCATGGTTATGCATTAAACACTCATCCTACAATATGCAGCATATGCATTGATTTGTATTCGAGAAACTTTTCAGTATTTCCGCTGGATGAAAATTGGCCACAGTTCAAGCCTAAAATGAGAGCTCTGCAGCAAGGGACACAACAGATCGATACAGGAAAACTGGCTCAAGTGCAGTGATTTCAGTGTTATGATTGTACTGCTTTGCTCTGTTTACATCTAAGGTGTCTATGCAGGTTAAAAACAAAATAAACATTCACATTAATTGTTTTTATTTCACTGGTTTCATGCAGCCACCCCAAACATATGCCAACACAGCAGAGCTGTCACCCCATCTTCTTACATCCCAGAAGAAAAACAACATCTGAGGCCGTCTCATCAGCTTCTTGTCTCACAACTAAACAGCCAACTGTGATCTTGTTTTTTTTTCTTTTTTTTACAAAGACTTCTTAGCGAGAGGCCTCAGGGAAACAGCAGTAATCCAGCACATTGTGGTCACATTCTGCCATGTGAAGCTGGTGTGAGGTAAAGTCATTTTCAGTATCAATCCTTGGGGCATTTTGGTGTGCAAACATTTGATTTAAGATGCCTTCCTGAATATCACAACCTGAAAAACTATTTCTCAGTAACTGGCTACATCTGCCAAGTGGATGTTTGAAGACATGTGCATATTTTATATCTAGTTCCAGCCAAACATGGCCCTGTAGGCATCTGTCATTAAGCAAAAAGACCACATCTAGTTCAGGGTCATGAAAAACATTAAGCACTTGCTCCTGCAGCTCTTCATTACATTTCCATTTTCTGTATAAAAGCACTTCCAGGCCAGCAGGACGCTCAGGGCTACGGAGCTGGAGCTTTTCTGCAAGCCTCTTAAGCGTCCAAAAAACTGCCTTTTGACAGCATGCGTCAGTTAAAACTGGCTGCAGGCAATAACCTACAGGTGGGAAATGATGGTGATGACAACGAAGGAGGAGCATCACGGGAGCAGGAGAGCTGGAAGATTACAGGAAGGGAGTGTCTCGTCGTGACAGACACTATCTTGTAAACGTGGCTGCAAACATATTAGAGCGTAGACAGTTGAGAGCAGTGTTTACTTTTCATCTTAGTCTGACTTTGTTCTGTTTTCCTGAAGCAAATCATACAGAATGAACACGTCTTTCCCACATTTGTAGAGCAGCGGTATCCAGGCAACGCTCTGTCTGGTTTAAAAACAGTGTTTTAGTTTATTTGATATGTAAATCTCATGATTACTATGGATTAAAAAAAATGGATTTGTGTCCATGTAAGTTTTTACGTATGTCACCATATGAAACCTGATAAAGACATTATTGTTCTGTTACTTTTATATAAAAATCAGCTGATTGTTGCTCTTGGCTTCAGGACTCAGAGATTTACACACAGGCCACTACAGAAGAAAAAGCCTGACTGGTTCAAGAATGGAAAGCAGAGCTATTGAGTTGTCAAGTATATATAATAATAATATATATAATGATTTTAATAATTTTAAGGTACTTCAAGTTTGCACAGTGCAGCTGTAATAAGTGAGAAAATAGAAGCATCAGATCAGGAATCAGAATCAAAGGCTACTTGATGTTAAATGATTTGGATGTTTAGTTTTAACTTCACAAACTGAGTATTGTTCAGTCAGTCAAACAATGAATGACACTTCACCAGCGTAGCACTTTTGAAACATGTAACATGTAAGACAAACTGTTCACACACAATACTATACTAAAACATAAGCTAATAAAGCTCTATGAAAAGCCAGACTAAAACAAAAAAGAAGTAGAGGACCACGTCCATCCATTTATGACCCCAGTGTTCCCATCTCCTAATCGCTACTTCCAGCAAAAGTATCTGTTTTTTTTTGTTTTAACATGCTAACATGACTTCACGGTACTTGAATAAACTCGATAGTCACCTAATCTTTATCCAGTTCATTTTAAGATGTGTTGGGAACGGGAGATTTGTATCATGCATTTACAGCCAATAAAAAAACAATATGGACCCAAATCTCTGAGAAAAGATTCTGGCATCCTGTTGAATCAAAGAAATAAGAATTTAAGGAAGTTATGGAGGCAAAATGAGGTCCAAATCAGTACCAGTGAGAGTGTCCAATAAGTGAAAGTTTACAGATAAAATGCATTAAAAAGACAATAAGTACATTCTCTCCTTTCTGATTATTTATGTTTCTTCAAATTAAAAAACTTGCAGATTTCAATAACCGACAGGACTTATTATAGATGAATACAGTTGATCCCAACAGCTTTCCCTGTAAAGCGCCGTACCTGTGACATCCGGCTCAGAGCCGCGCCAAAACACGTCCACCTAGTCTGTCTTTATCCATCATGGTTATGGATGTGGCTCTTTCTTTATTCTGCACCCTATCTGGACTGTCTGAGTCCTTACAGGCGCAGCTCTGTCTCCTCTGAGCCGTCCCCTCACTGCGGTTTAAACAAACCAAGGAGTCTTGTAGTTAACTCTTTGTGTGTCAGTGGGACCTATCAGGTGACTCGGCCTCAGGGCGTCATACACTGACGTTCATTGCTTTCTTTCTATCTCAGTCACACACACACACACACACTGTCTGAGGGCGAGATTCATTCAAGTGTGTCTTCTTGGTCTGGGATTTTTATTCTCCTGCCTCCTATAAACCTTTTCCCCTCAGAGACCAGCTGGTGCCGTGCCTGTTGTGTCAAAACAACATCAATCAAAGGTTTTAACTACTCAGAGGACTTAAAGCACCATAACAGTGTTTTAGCACTGACTACACGATAATTCACATCACTGTCAATCATTTTACATCACATACTGTGTTATGATTTAATACAAGCCTTTGATCGTCTAATATCGATATATATCTATATCAATATGATAAATTGGTAGATGCCTTTGACCAAAGTGATTCATAGGAATAAAAGCTAAATTTCATCAAAAATAGAAAGTGGAAACAGGAAATGCCAGTAGTTACAAAGCAACAAACAACACAACAAGTCAGGAACTACATGATATTTTATCATTATTTATATTATGAGTATTTGCTTAGGATCTTAATGGGTGGGGTTACTGGATAACACAGATCCTACACTCTTTTAAGGCCTTTACTATGCCCCAAAAACACCAGGATGTCCTTTAGTTGCATTCTGCAGTTCACAAGCAGCTTTCCTGGCTTTTCCGACCCAGAATCCTTTGCACAACATATATAGCAAGAGGTTTGTTCAAGTTAAGTATACATACATATGGCATGTATCAGCACACAATTTTTAAAGATAGTTGCAGGATTGAAAGTAAAAAGAAAAAGTATTTGGAACACAGCAATAGTATTTCTATTTAAGTCCACCATTCCTCCCAGTGGAGCCCCGGCCACAGAAACCAGCAAGGATTGCACACACAGAAATAACTGTAAAAGAAAAACATCCAAAATAACCAAAACTGTTGAATCTCTTTATGTTAATGCAGGAGTCTGTCCGTCATATCAACAAGCTGATCAGGAAAACTTCACAGAAGCTTTTCTAAGTTTCTGACATCCTCTCTGCAGCTTCTGTCCAGTGAAACAGGTGGTTTTAAATCTTGTGTGACAGCAGGACACGTCTGACGCTGACGCACAGATTACAGTTTTCTACCTGCTCCAGGTGGACACACAAACACACACAGACACATACACGCATGAAGACGGGGTGTTGTAAATCGTGCCTCTCATAAACAGGCTGATAATTAAGTTGGCAGGCACAAAACTGGTATTAGTACCCTGTTAACCCATTGTGACCTGAAGCGCTATTCAATTACACCCATCGATAATCAATCTGTTTCCTCCTCTGAAAAGGCTGCACCAGTTAATCCATTACAAATTAAAAGCCTACCTGTGGCTGGACAAACATTATTGATCGGGCGGTCTCATGGACTGGGCCAGTTCCTGTTGCATTTTTTTCCCTTCAGAAACATTATCTGACCCCTTTTATTCTCCTCAAACCTATAGAGAATATGATATTCACTGTCCATTGTGTGGAAACTGTTTCCAGGGACATCTGTGGTTAACAGATATTAACTAGAGACAACCGGCTGACTGATATCTACAGATGGACAGTTTTTATTCTCTGTTTCCTCCAATTTAACCTCAAGCAAGGGTGTGCATCCCTTAAAAGAAGTCAGGGAAGTTGATAAATGACCTTATCTTTGATGTCGCAGTGTTGCCATGTAACTAATGGCCACTTGCAGCCTGAGGACGCACAGCTTCGCCTGCCTGGACATCTGCAGGGCGCTCACATGCCCCTCATGGAATCAAGTTCACACAGAAACCTCCGTCAGTTTCCACTTTTTGACCCAGCCTCACTCACTCAGCCAGCCACACCTTGCCCCCAGCAACTCCCACACATATCAAAACCAACCCCCCACCCAGGCCAGCAAAAGCTGCACTTTGTTTCCAGAAAGAGGCTATTCTGTTACTGAAAAAGCCCCTACTGGAAAACACGAGATTTGAGTTTCAGACACTTATATTCCCTGTTTCACCTCTTTTCTTCCTACTTTTTTCACTACTTCCTTCCAACTTCCACTAACCATCCACAGAGTATTATACAATCATTAACAGCCCCTCCGGCTATTAGAAAGAGAACGAGCCAGTTTCAGACACTACTGTATTTCTCATAATAGGGAACAGTGAAACCACTCAGGTGTCTTTTTTGATTAACAAGTATCGATGATGTCAGAAGGACATTATAAAGGACAGGGAAGTTAATCCTGTGGTGTTTGTTTTACTCATTTCATGATTTACAGGTGCTTTATATTCATGGCAGTTGAGGTAAACTTTTTAATTTACTGTCTTGGGTGTTTGGCCTCATTCTGCCACGCTAACATATATCTATATATCACCTCCAGACAGCTACCGACCAATTTCATCCCCCGTGCAGACTGATGGGAGATCACTTATTGAATCTGTCCCGTTTCCAGCCATTCTTGAAAAAAAAGGAGCTTTTTGGCAAACAAAGGGACTTGTTTGGCTTGTTAGTTATCCAATCACGAGAAAGCATTTTTGTAAACCGTAAACAAGTTGGGGATTCAAATACATAATTGGCAGTCTTGTGATTGGTTCACTTGCTCCACTTAAAAGCGTCTATCTTCGGATTTCCCTGAATATCGATCCGTGTTCTCATTCACACACAGAAAAGATTGCTGAACATATATAGACTGTATGTTTTTAGGGCACTCATATTATAATATCACACAGTATATAACAAAAAGATAACGTTAAAACTTTGCACTATGGTGACAAATGGCCGTCCAAACTATGATTATTAAATTAAAACACTTTTTTTGCAAATAAAAAATACCCTCCCTGAACAAACATCCCCTGCGTAACCACACATGTAAACACACACATGAACACACACGGACCACCTGCTGGTTGAGACGCTAATGTTCTTAAAAAGGCTTAATAAAGGCGATTAGTGTCCACTCACGCTCACGTTTGTGGGTGACGAGTCAAACGTTAGTGGGTCACAGTCAAACACCTGGACCGCCTGCCTTACTGACACAGATTTAACTGAACTACAGCGCAAACCTGGAACCATCAGGAGGGAAAACTAAATGAAAAAAACAGGCAAATAAGATGTTTATTACCTGGTCATCAGCTTGATTATTAATTAAAAAATACATCCTTTACCCGCAGTTTATTTTCCGCTTTAGGTGCCCTTTTACTAGAAATCTGAAATGATTCTGATAATATTTTTGCGCTCTGGGTAATGGACGGTTTGGAGTTGGGGGTTATGGACCGAATGGACACCCACAAACAGAGGGATGGGGGAGGGCAGCATGTGGGAATAAGGGGCTTACAGTCATGGTCATGGAGGGGGAGTGACATAAACACAGCACAGCTCTAAAGAGGGCTGACAGATGAGTGCATGTAATATCAGGGGTGAGAGGGTTCAGATGGGGGTTAAAAAGGGCAATGTTTAGGGCTATGGTTAACACATGTGCTGCTCCAGATCTTTAATTACTCACTAAAGAAATAAGGATACATTTTGCTATTTTTTTGTCATTTCTCTCTTTCAAGTGATCCTGTGGAAATGAAAAATGCATGGCCATAAAAACTGTATTCCTTTAAAAGATAGAGTTATCTAAGAGTTAAAACACAGTTGTTGTTGTTTTCTGTTTTGCCTCAAGCCAGTTCAAGAACATATAAATGGTATTCTCTAAATGTAGTGCAGTAATCACTCCATTTAGTTTTAATGTCGTTACACAGAGATAGACTTGGAGCACTGATTTAGTTAGTATATCTTTTTCTTGTTGTAGTAGATATTACATGGGGAAAAGCAGAGTGGACTTTATAGGTGGAAAAAAAACAGACATTTTCTGAAACTGAATTCAGTGTAGGGGCAGTTTAGCTCAAACAGAAGAGGGCAGGAAAAGGATACAATGACAAGATAATGGAACCAAATTGTGGTTATAATATAAAGATAAACAAATGCAGCATAAATACATGGGGAAAGAAATGGAAGAATCATTTTGTGACACATTAACAAAAAGATCAAAGGAAAATCATAAGGCATCCGAGACCTACCACACAGCCAGTGGCAGCAGCGAGAAAACCTGTAGTATCTTTCCACCTCCTGCAGAGAGATGCGCACGTGACTCCTTCTCCCCTCTACAGGCCACAAACACACATCCAACGCTGCCTCCGTCTCCGCTTCTTCATCTGACTCTACTCCTCTCTCTGTTTCAGTCTCCATCGACCCTGCATCAGCATCAGTTTCGCCCTCCTCTGAGGCCTCACTCCCTCCATCTCCTGCTGGACTTCCACGTCTTTCCTCTTTACTGGTATACAGAGAATCTGTGTGTCCAGTTATCACAAACCAGTCCTCTATATCTGGATCTTCATCTGTAGTCACCTGTCCAGCTGAACTCAGCTCTGAGTCCCTTTCCATGCAAAATCCAGAGTCTAACTCCACATCCTCCTCCGTTAAGACCCCTGAATCTGCCGTCTCCTCTCCCCCCATCCTGCTGTCTTGGTCGCTCCTCTTCTGCAACACTTTTTCCATGCAGCTTTGCAAAAAAAAAAAAAGGTATCACCGTAACAGTTTCCCACTCATTGTGACTCCACCTTTCACTGGACTCTTGCTCTCTGTCAGGCTGCAGGTGCTCTACAGCCTGCAGGACGTCACTCAGTAACTGTGGGGACTTCCTACTGCAACCTCAGGTTACCTTCCCTGTAGACAAAAGCTACAGTGTAGCACTCCACCCCACCCTCCCTTCTCACCCAACTACCCTTCTCCCTCCCCTAAAAAAGACAATTACCTGACCCCTCCCGGTTGAATAGCAATGGCTCCGACATGCTAATAAACGACTCGGTCTGACCTAAAAACTCCAGTTATGACTGTGAGGCTGGTCAGGAAGAGGAAAAGTGGTGTCTGCTTTGTTATGTCATGGCATGTTGTGTCACAGTGATAAGCTGGTCCCAGCGCGTTGCCCAGCACACATTTACCTAGGCCAACAAGGCTCTCGCTCCTCGGCTGCCTTATCTCAGGAGATGTGGACCAAAAGTACAAAGCCTCTATTCTGACCAGCCCATTTAAACACGGCCTCCATCCCCATTTAACCATTCACAGACTGTATCCATTCAAAGCCCCTATTCTTGTTTACAAAAGACCCCATTCTTACAAACTTACTGAAAGACTTAATTCTAATGAGACCTCTCACAGAAAGACACTGTTTCTTAACAGAATGTGGCAATTTAGATTCCTTTTCAATGAGCTGTGTAAGATATAGTCAGTCAAAACGAGCTAATAGACACGATTCTGTCCCCTCATTCAGCCATTACTGGCAGTGTTTACATTTAGGCCTGAATATATGTGAGCATGGATTTGAGGGCTTGCATCTAAGGGGGTGGGAGGGTTGTTTTTAACATGTGTTTGCTCTATGGCCAAGGGCAAGCACGAGGTTATCAGTGTCATAAACCTTGAGGGATAAACACAAGAGCCATTAGGTTAGAGAAGAGCACACAGCTCAAAGCGACCAAGAAGGTCAAACAATCACAGCCAGAGACGAATTTAGAGACACTGATTCACCCGAACGCCAAGAGTGTCCATTTACTTTTCCCCTAAGACAGTTGGATGTTGAAATGTTACAGTTTTGTTCAGCACGCTTTTATCCAACGTATCTATATCTGAGAGATCATAAAGAGCAACGATCAAGTCAGATAACAACACAAATAAGTGCCGTTGGTTAGGCCTGAGTCCATACGTCAAATAAATGCAAGTTTTGAGTTGGCAAAAAATGCCAGAAAAAGATGCTTATCACGAAAAATACGAAGACTAAATTTACAGTTGTATTTATCTAGTCATTTAAGGTATATGCATCAGTGAAAAAAGGTTAATGAAGTATTTTTGGCTCCAGCGAGGGCTGCTGGGACCTGATTAATTACCTTAAGTGATGTCACTTGAGTCAGTGTGGTGGGGCTGAGAACGACAAATTTGAGAAGGAAAAAAAAAAAAACTGGGGGTGTTGAGTGAGAAAAAAGTGAGTCAACCAGACCCCTGCTTGATGCTTGCAGCTATGGGCTACATTAGCTAATCGGATGCTATTAGCAACACACCTGAGTTGATGACCTTTTTGGTTGTCAAGTTGCATTGTGGGTAATAAAGGCACCAGGCTATGACAAAGAGGATGAATGAGAAAAGACATACATAAGATGAAGAGATAAAAATATAAAATAAAAGATATCTCTGGTTGTGTTGCATTGAGTTTCACCTGCCACTGTTGCTGGTGAATTCCAACATCTATGATCCAATTTTCATTTTGTTTTTTTGGCTGGTTAGTAAAGCAAATCAATCAGCCACTTGCATATGAAAGAAGCATTTTGCTGGTGGTCTGTTAATTTCCAACGTGTCCTCGTCCCCAACAGCTCCAGCACCTATATTAACTAGGACTTGATCCCTCACTGGATTTCCACCTAAACTGTCAAGCAATGTTTTTTTAATCAGTCACTAGATGCCCAAATGTCAAATCCTTTTTTGTTGTCATCTATACAGCCCCAAAACACATGTTTGTCACCTTGCAATCTGTAGAACATTAAATAACCTTTAGAGTGTCAAATTAAAAAGGAAAATCTACCCAACAACCGCTTGATTAAAAATGTTTGAGACATGTTAGATGCTTTGGAAACAAACGGTGCTTCTTCTGAGATCATTTTAAGAATCAGTCTTAGGTGGAAAAACTTGCAGCTCAATGTTGCAACTATCCACACAGAAATGATTCTGGAAAAGACTAAACACAAAAAGACAAGATCCTCTTTCCACCAAAGCTCCGTACACTATCAGTGCTCAGTGGCCTCAGCCTGCAAAACAACTGCTAGATCAACAACACAGTTCCTCTCCTCTAAGAATTTACCTCATGGCTAATGACTTAAACAGAGCTGGGAAGAAATGAAAACCTCCTCTGTACCTCAAAGGGCCTGAGGTACAGACTGACAAAACAGACAAGATTGCATGCATGTACCTTATGTGGAGTCCATGGAGGGCAACACATATAAACATAGAGAATATGCAGTCACTCATATAATCTATAAGTACCAGGCAGAGCAAGAGCTTTGAGCCTGCAGTGACCTTCATCCAGGGACAGAGAATAGATAGATATCCGCTAATCCAACATCGCTTTTCACATACACTGTGTCAGCACACTATAGGAAAGTAACTCACATATACGGACACAAGGTCAGATTTTTATAGATACAGAAAATACACAAGCAGCCTACCAACACAGAGAGACACAATAAATAGCATCCATACGTCTCCTAACTCACGTGGCTTAAGCGGGACCATCGGCATCCCACTATCCCATTGAGAAGCACTCCTCTTAGCTTTCCTCACCATGCTTTTCTTCCTGCGTGTTAGCGAGACCTGCAAAAGTCCTTTTTCCATGCAGTGGAAAATAACCAAAGTGGCAACACTCCGCCTGACAGGACACCAAGTTGAAAAGTCAGCAGCTTTAATCAGCAGTTCCCACTCCTTTGCCCCAGCTCGTCTGCTGGGAAGAGGGAAGATGCTGCGTGCTGCAATTTCTGCATTTGCTGAAGAATCTGTTACTGCAACGGAAAAATGTCAGTGCAGCTGCCGAGGTCTGTATGTTGTGAACTGAAGCGGCTGTTTTAAGTTGCACAGTCACGCACTCTCTGTCACACACAGATACGAACTTTTATACAAGCAGAAAAACAGAAGCAGCTCAGTGGGGAAGAAGGGAAGCCCACAGGAAACACAGTGTGTGAGCTCTGGGCGTGATGCCCTGCAGAACTCTGGCCAGAGATCCAGTCAGGAATATATTACACACACAGAGACACAGGCATGTCGTCTTAGGAACACTGGAAAGTGCCATATAAGCATGCTGAGTGCACACACACACACACATACACTGTCTCCTTTTCTCTTACCATCCCAGTCTCTCCAGGAGTTCCTGCGGCTGCCAGGGCTGAAAGGGAAAGTAGAGCCCAGTCCAGAGATGTCCAGGTTCTGGATCAGATGACTGAGCCGGTTCACGATCCGGTAGGACGCCTCGCCACCCTCCCGCAGAAAGTCATGCAGAGACATGAGAGCAGTCCGCTGGTCTCACACACTCAAACAAACTCTTTCATCCAGAGAGAGACCCCCTCGCTGCACCTGCAAAGCTCCACTGCACACTCTAATAGACTCCAAATCGCAGCCCCAAAATGCCAGCATGAGAAGGACCGTCTTTGTTGTAAAGAGCCAGATCACTCAGAATCAGGCCGGCATCCTCTCACATGCACCCTCTAAAGAGATGCCTGCACTGGGCTACATACAAGGCAAACCCGGTGTCCTCTGCAGAGCCACATTGGGGACTCGTTGAAACAGCAGTGCAGAAGCAGAAAGAGCTGAGTCACTGTCTGCACAACCTTTGCAACAAACAATGATCACACTGAAGGTGAGAATGGGCCCAGCTGCACGCTGCACACACACTCTGATGCACACGCATACCTCGCTGCAAGTGCAACTATTGACGGCTCAGGGCAGCATAGGTTTCCAGGGAAGGATGGGAGGGGAGGAGGGTGGAGGGGAGCTGGAGCAGAGGGCAGCCGGTGGAGCACAAATCCCCTTCTGCCGCTCAGGCTAATTATATTCCCCCACTCCTTAACTAATCTGCCTTTTCATTCCTTCCTTCTACCTTCTGAGACTCGTTCATGCATTCATTGCTGGTGAACCAGGAAAGCATTCAAATTTTAAAACTACCAATAAAACTTTGTGTGGACATGAAGAGCTCAGGGTGTGTCAGCAGGTCACCGAGGTATAGGAGTAAACATAGAGGGTCTTCTTTGATGGGAGAGTGGAGGAGTTTGCTGGCAGGCTTTTAAATGTCTGCGCTGTGTGAGAGTGTGTGTTCGGTTGTGTTTGTGTGGCTAAAGCTGGCAAGCAAAAGGCAGCTTGCAGTTTATAGGCTTAGAATAGAGATGAGAGAGGAGCAGCACTCTCACACATACTGATGAGGCAACTGCAGGAGGAAGCCACACATCAACCCATAACCCTCTGCCCCCCCCCTTCCTCCTCTGTACCCCCGTTAATCAGGTCTGATCCTCCGTTTATGGCACCAACACCTCCTGCATGTTACTTTATTTATAGCGCTACATCACTGTTTGCTCTCACACTTACATCTACCTGCACAGACTGTCTTCATAGATGGGCAAAATCACAGCTCTCCAAAAGTGAAGCCAAAACATCTTGGTCGCCCCCTGTTGGCTGGCTGCAGTACAGGTTATAATACAACATGTCAGCTAAACTGATACATACACATGTTGATCTGTGTAAATGTTGAATAAGTTGGATATTATGTAGAGAAAACTGCCATTGTTAAATTCCAATGAAATATCCAAACACACACACATTTCTTGGTACCATGGATACCAAACTTCCTGCCAACTGAGACAAGTTGTTGCTGAGACATTTCAGACTAGACCAAAGTGACGAACCGATCAAAGACTAATGGATCGATATTTTCACCCACTGAGCCATTAGTGTGGCCAAAAACCTCACATTACTAATTTAGTAGATTTGCCACTCCAAAAACATTTTTTTTATTATTTCTCTGCCATCTACAGATGCTTAAATACTGTAAAAAAGATGTATTACTGGAAGAACTTTTAAAATATTATTAGGCTTTAAAATTCCTCAGCCATAAGGACTTTTCATGAAAAAAACAGCCCA
Source organism: Hypoplectrus providencianus (assembly GCA_028566105.1). Classification (NCBI taxonomy): domain Eukaryota; kingdom Metazoa; phylum Chordata; class Actinopteri; order Perciformes; family Serranidae; genus Hypoplectrus; species Hypoplectrus providencianus. Next base: position 17,399,199 of record JAOWBC010000002.1, on the reverse strand, counting down.
GTATTGTGTTCAACTGTCCTGATCCAGTTCAGATACAGATAATCTATGACTGCAGCACTCTCCCTGTCCCTGGCTTCTTGTGTGTCTCTGACCATGACTGACTAGCAGGAGACTAATACTGACCTGCAGGATCCATCTGGCTGTGCACCTGCTCTGCCTTTAGGGATGAAGAGCACTGCACAGTTACGCAGGATGAATGAACCCCTGACCTCAGGCTAAAAAAAGGAACCTGACACTCACTTTATGGTAACAATAAAGTCTTACATACATCTGATTTATAGACAACCTGTCTTGTTATACTGTCAATCCAAAACAAAGTAGCAGGAGCATTTGATCAATAACAAAATGACAGAGATTGAACAGCGAGCAGGGAGACAGCTGGGCAGCCTGGAGCTCAGGCACCTTGAGAAACCTAAGCAGCAAATAAACCACTAGACACAGAGTCTCGCACACACATGCAAAGAGGTGTGAACACAATCTAGCCGTACTCAGCACACAGAAAAAAAACGCCAAGCACAACAAATAATATGGACTGAGCGATAAATAAAACGGCCCTCGAGCATCCCCGGCTGCACATGAAGATATTCCTGCTGGAAAAAGCGGAGACCTGTGAGTCACTGAACTGGATGTGTCCCTTTAAATCAGCTGGAAGTAGGTCAACTGCCCAGTTAGAGAGCGGAGGAGATGCTGCGAAATAAGAAATATTTAAATTTCACAGATGAATCTAAAAATTGAATGATATTTTTTAAGCCACGCTAATGCTGTAGCATTAAGGGTTGAAATGCTGGTCTGTTAGTCCACCACTCTGGTCCAGACTGAAATATCTCAGCAGCTATTGGATGGAAAGCCTTGAATTTTTGCACAGTTATTCATTATTCCCTGGGGATTAAACTATCTGATATAAGTGATTCAGTGACTTTACTGCAGCACCACCAGCAGGTTAAAGTTTTTATCTATTAATTGTTTATTTCAACATCTACTAAATGGATTCACTCAGTTTGATGCAAACAACATAATTTTATAAAGGTTTTTAGGCTTGCTTGAGATAGAAAAAAGGCAGATGGAAGCATTTTTTCCAAATCAGTTTTGAGATAGCATTAATTTAACCCACATGACTGACGAGCTGAAATGAAATAAAAATTACAAGTTGCTCATCTGAATCCAATTCCTGAAGACTTCTCTCTGTTTTCCTCTCTCTGGGTGGCCAAAGTTTTCCAATTAGCAATTTCGTCTTGTTTTTTATTTCTCCCTCTTCTTCTTCTGCTGATTACTGACAGATTAGCCTGCAGCACTATAACACTGAATCTTCTGATGAATGCACTTTTGCTCAAAATCTGTCCCTAATTTGCATTTTCTTTAATGTGGCATTAAAATTTTTTGCTTTGATCTAAACGGGAAAGCTAATGTATCTGATTGACTTGAATGATAATGTCACTTTTACCTTCGGGCCTTAACATGAGGTTCACATTCGTGTGTTCAACGACTCCTTGCCTGGGAATTTGGTGCACAAATCCACAATCCCATAAGAATTAATTGTAATAACTTTGGTTTAACTTTAACTAGCAGCAGCATCAGATCAAATTCATTAACTTCAAATGAACTAATGAGAAATTGATTGTGGCATAAGGTGCTAAACTTAGCTATCCGAAACCAACCACTACACCACGTTTACTATGAAAGGAAGGAATGCACACTTTTCCACGCTATAGATCATTTATGTGTCGACTGACTGAGCACAGATGAGATGTGCTAACAGCTCTGCCCACTCACTGCTGACTGAATGGCTGCTGATACATGGATGGATGGATGGATTGGCTGGCTGCCACTGACAATATTCACCAAAAAAGGAGTCACAGAGCAGTGTGCAAATAGATCCTTCATATCAGTTTGAGGATATTATATAGTGAGTAACAGATACTGAGGTGTAACTTGCTCTCATTTCACAACATGACACCTCCGTTCCAGCAAGCGAGCAGTTCCCCAGATAAGACAATGCTTCTCATCCCCAATTGACTTTGTTTCCCTGAATCTCTTTTACTTACTCTCCCTTCCTCTCTGCTGTCTTCTGTGATCAGCGTTAGTCTCTTCTGAGCCGATTACTGCTCTCATCCTCCTGCCACAGCAAATTCCACTCACATTTCCTCATAAACGCTGTGCTACCAGTGACTGCAAAGTCTGCAGGAGTTTACCATAATGTCACACACTTAATGCCTCAAAATGTAAAAGGAAAAAAATCTGAACATTTTCCGTTATTTTCCATTAATTGTATTTTTATACCATCTGCAGTGAATCTGTCAGAGCTGCAGTTTGTTCACTTTCACTCCTTTTGTTTCAGTGTTGCCATGCTCCCCTCCTCATGCAAGTCCACCCACTCACCGCCGCCATATTTCACCATCTCTGGCGATAAGGAGGAGGAAATGCAAGTAGAGCCCACTGTGCCTTATTTATGATTGCAGCAAGAGCCTCAAACAGGCCGGTGTGTTCAAAGCATAAGTATTTAACAGACATTATACCTCCTGCCTCTGTTTACAGCTGTACACTGCTTAAAAAAGAATCATGATATGAAAACTACAATACCATATGACTCTAAATGAGCAGCTGCGGCTTCTCTAAACGTGACCAGCACCTGATCTCTACTGAAAAAAACATCCAACAACATTAAATGAAAGGTGATTTGTGCACGAGTTTGTGTGCATTCATGCTTGTAGAGTGGCTGCCAGTGAGTGGATTAAAGGAGATCTCTATAAATGGATCAAAAAGAGAAAAGAAGCAAAGAGAAATATAACTCAATCAGTCCTATAAGTGGCATTAATGTGATAAAGGAGAATGATCTGTCCTTTAGTCAGGAGAGATAAATCTCCAGGCTGCAGAAGCAACGTCAGGATGTTACATCCAGTCTGGGAAAGGGTTCTCGTGTCAACTAAAAAAAGCCTCCAAAATAGCTTTCTTTTCCATGACTGCGTAATGACTTTCACTGCAGTCAGAATTGATGGGCCCTAAAATTTTCCTGCAGATGCTTGAAAAACAAATATGAAGACAGGGTTCAGACAGCAGAGGTTTGACAACTACCTGAGGTGGTTTACCCATGTTAAGTAATCAGTCCACAGTGGGAATTGGATCATATATAGGTCAAGGTCTCCCATTTCTGCCCTCAACACCTCTTCTGATCAAAACGATGCTGTAACCGATGAGGGTGGAGCACTGAGAATATAGGGCAGTAAGGTACAGTATCACAACACAATCCGACCTGCCTGCAGCCGGTGCTTTTTGTGCAAATTGTACAGGCATCACTGTATAGATTACCGATCAGATTTATTGCCATTTATCATTACTAAAATATGATGATCATAAAGATAATCATATTATCTGATAACCGGGCCTTCATTGCAAATAGGATATATATGTGTGTAATGACATCATGCACTATTTTTTCTCCTCCTGGATCAAATAATATGACTCAGTATCACATTTTCCACTCTGAACTAAAAGCGTAGAAGCAGGTCTTGTGACAGAAACATAGCGTACGGGCCAAACACCTCCCTAGCTCGAGGCTGCCACAGACATGATCAGCAGCAAATAAACCTTGACTGGTTTCTGGCAGAAATAATGTGGCTTGCTTGATCCTGCATCCTCCCTCGTTTCACCTTTTATTTTGTCAATATTATCTCTTATTTTGGCTGAATAGAGATTAGTATTTCACCTATATCCACGTTTCATACAGACATGCATAATCCTCTTTAATGAAGATGACAGGGAATGCAGTTGAGTGTGCTGTTGTCACCCACCTATGCTTTGAGTGACTGTCCTCAGTCTCTCCAGCAGCTCCCCTACGGCCATCTCCTCCGTCTTCATCCACAGGATCATCCTCCAAAGGGACAGCGGAAGGCCAGCTGCCCAGCCGATAGACACTTCTGCAGGAAGAAGAGACAGCTTGCCTGCTTTCTCCTGAACGGTGCTTCAGAGATTGGATGAAGAGGATAGGAGAGGGGGACTGTTGCGGTGGCAAGCCCAGCCGAGCAGAAGGCAAGAGGGGGGAGGCAGCCGGGTGAACTCGCCCAAGATGTGACTGAGCTGCTGCTGTCTTGTAGGAAACAGGGATGCTGGATGAAAGAGAGCTGACAGAGAGGGGGTGTGTGCAGCTCGGAGGTGCTGGGATGCTTGTGAGAAATGGATGCTTTCGAGGACGCTGCCGAGATGGGTGATGGAATGATGCTGAAGCTGCTGTCACAGCCCCAGCTGCAGTGACGAGTCCTCTGCAGAGGGATGCAGATCGCAGGACGCCGGCGGTGGAGACGGGGAGGAGGTGGAGCGGCAGGCAGCCTCATTCGCACATGCATGCTTCAGCCTCAGCACACATGATGGTGCAAACCTGTGCAGACCTGGCAGACATGGAGGGGGAGGGGAAATGAAGGTCAGCGTTACAGCTTCACGCGAAACAGCTGATCCAACAGCGACATCTAGTGTGAAGACAAGGCAGGACAGCTGTGTCATGGAGCAGCCTGACACACACTGTGGTTGATTATGCTGCATCGCCACCATGTGACCACACCGGGCTATGACAGACATGGTAGGGTGACTTAGAGTGAGGTAAATCCCCAAAACACCCCAAGTCATGGTTTAGAAGCAGTTTAAACTCACTGAACTGACACTACTTACTATCTCAGTTCACAGGTTTTGCTCAGTTGGTGATAACTTACGGTTTGGGCTGAAGTTTGAAAATCTGCGGGTGAACTAAACATCTGCAGCCTGCTCTTCCTCTCTGCCTACATTAGCTGCTACGAGCAACAAATAACACCTGCATCTCTGGAACGAAACGTGGGCGATCGAGGTGCATTGTGGGTAATGTAGGCGCCAGGTTTTGACAAGTAACGGGGACGTGTGAGTTAAGAAAAGCGCGACAATTGAGTCTCTGCTGCATCGAGTTTGATCCTTTATGTACATATGAAATGTTACCAAAGTTATGTTTTTATTTTTTTTATTTTTACAACTGAATGTTTATTCTCCCGTTATGCACCATATATCTAGAACAAACTGCCAGAAACCAGAAAAAAAATGTTTGCTGCTGCCTTTAATAAAATCAGTCCTTTCTTATACTGCAGTGCAAATTTGATTCTTATTTTACGTGTTTTATTTTAAGCTTTTTTTTCATTATCATCCTGGCTCTTCAGAATGTGTTTTATAACACTATTAATTATTTGTCTGCCTAAAATGTGATATAGAAATAAAACGTCATTGCAGTAAAATTATATATTAGCATAAAATATTATGTAGTGGTGGAGAGGCCTGTAATGACAGGAAATATTAGACTGACAGGCATGCACAAAATGATATAACATTTCTAACATGAACAGAGGGGACGAGTGTTTTCACTCTTTTTTTTTTTTTTATTACAAGCAGAATGACAATACAGTGCTTTGCCCTCAATGCTACAGACAGGCTGGCAAAAAGTCAACAGGTGAACTTTTAAAATCTTTATCCAAAAAGAAAAGTAAATTCTCAAAACCTGTTTAGTAATACAAACAGTGCTGTACTGAAGGTATGATATGAGGCGCGCTCCTCGGAGCACAGAAGTCGACGTTTCAGGCCTTTGCCAAGCTCAGGAGTGACAGTATGAGCAGCTGCTGTCCTGCTGATGGATTAGAAAAAGCAGTTTGACATTCTGATCAGCAGTAGAAGGCTGGTGCGAGAAACCCATTGGAGACAGAGGCTACAGACTGTCCGTTCCTAGTCAAGTTATTTGGTCACTTTTTTTTTCTCACCCACTACATTCTTCTTAGAAAAATAACTTGTGAGGAAGAGTGAACACTTATAAACCCCAGTCGACAGACAATAGACCTTGTTTTAGGGGAAAACTGATCTGCTGTAGAACAAAGTGCAGTGTGTAGACCTATTGGTAAATCTCTAATGAATCATATAATGTATATGCTGCTCTAATTTTGGTTACAAACTTGAACAAACATTCTAACAGAATTAAAATATAGTCTTCTCTCTGGGATACAAAAGTAGCAAAAGAAAGATTCACAATGGACAACGCAAAAATGACAAGAAGTCGTGAAAAACTGTGTGTGAAGATGACTCCAAAGACTTCCCCGTTACCTTTATAAAGTAAAATAGACCTTTATAGCATTATTGTGGTAGGATTGGTGTGTGACATGTAGAATATGTCTAGATACAGTATGGCAACAGCACAGTGAGGTGGGACACTGCATTACAAGCACCAATGCCCTTCTTTTAATCTACTGAGGTCAGGACGTTGAGCCCCCGAGTTGTGGAGGCTTTTTTTTTTTTTCTTTTTGAGTGAAAACTTAAAGAAATCCAGACCTCCAACCAAACTGATAAATCATCTGTGCCCCGGTAAAAAAATACCAAACACCTGTTATTAAATCTATACATGTTGGCAGATGGTGATGTGTATGAAAATAAACTGTATAAACATACAAAAATGCTTCAGAATCTGACATTCAAGACTTCCCGAGTCAGCCACTTGCTGTGCAACACGACAGATATGCTTTGGACAAAGAGGACTTCGGATGTTAGAGATGCAGAAAAGACGTTCATCCATAATGAGCTACAATCTTCGGCTGGAGGACATGATGGACAAATCAGTTCGACATTCTATTGATTTGATTGTGACATCGCCGATTCAAGTCTCCCTCCGACAACAGACTATCAACCACCCCTCCTCACTACTATATATAGATATATATATATATATCAAAAGGTTTTTTTTAAGTTACATCCATACATCAACAGTGACCGCCATCAATAATTTTATAACAATACAGAAAAACTCATGGATAAATGCAACAGAGAAAAAAACCTTAAAATGACAAACATGACATTCTTACGTTAACTTTTGCATAACACGGAGCATGGCAGCAAACACACAAGCACAATGCAACAGTGGGGAATAGCAAGTCATTCAGGACATCCATAAATAAAGACTCCATGAGTCTCAGGCTGCTGCTGCTGCTGCTGCTGCTGTTACCCTCCACAGCCACATGGGGGCAGGAGTGGGAACAGTGTGCTCATTGTTGGGGAGAAAGAAAAGCTGTCCTGATATGGTTCATGATGAATGATGTCTGGAGGACAAAGCAGAATAAGGAAGAACTGAGAGGAGCAGATCAGCATGCAGCAGAGATCCATCATGCTACACTGGCAGATAAGAAAAAACAAAAGTCCACACAATCGCAAGAGGAATAACAGACACACTGTACCAGACATGTATGCCCTCTGAACCTCCCTGTCCACTCACAAACATGTTTGAACTGACCTAGAAATATAATCCACTAAAAATCTATGAATTAAGGCAGGGTGGCTAGAATACTGCACATCCCTCTTCAGATTTCCCCGCTTATCTCCTTCAGCTGATGGGTGTGTGTGTGTAAGGCTTTGTAATACACCACTTTTCTTTTTTTTTTTTCTTTTTTTTTTTTTAACACCTTTCTCCTTTGGCTCCTAGCCTGCTGCTGTGTGGCTACCTGTAAGGCAAAGGTGTGTCACATACAAACATACAGTAACAGGCAAATTATTCATGCATACACTCGCGCACATGCACACGCACGCACACCTAAAGGGCTGAGCTTGACGGCCGCCCCTTACTTGGCCAGACCACGTACTGTACATAAATGTTTCCTCTTAACAAAGAAGCAAAAAGGACATAAAGTGGAGGAACAGGCAAGACTGAAAATGAGGACGAGGAATACAAAAAGGCCTGACTGTTGACATGTTGAAACTGTTCGGTAGTGCATGAAAACAGCGCACCTTTGCACACGGTTCCCCTTTTGTTCTTAGACTTTTTCAAGCAAGAGTTTGCATGGGAACCTTGATGAGACTAAGACAGGGACTACACCGAAACAAAAAGATGTTACCAAAGTATGAAGATGAGGCGTCAGGGCCGTAAAATCTAAAGGGTTGTTCACTCAGGTGTAGCCCAGAAAATGCACATGGTGAACTCAGCATGGAGGTGGATTTGTGTGAACATGTTTGTCTGTATTTTGCTCTATAAATCCTCTGATCCTTGAGACTCAGATCTGCTGTACTTTATATTTAAGCCCCCCCGAGATCCACATACACGTATTTCCAGAGCCTGTGTTCACACCGAGGTCTCCGGCCCCGGAGCGTAGTAGGCAAATCCTGCCCCTGAGAGACGGAGCATGTAGGGGCTGAGAGAGCACAAGTCTGCCCCTCCGCCCTCTGACAAGTGAACCAGCAGTTTCTGGGGAAGGGGATCAGACCTGCGGAGCGACAGCGACTCCGCAGCGCCGAGGTGGAGGTGAGAGGAGTCCGTGCTTGTGCCTTTGCAGGAACGACGAGAGGACAGTGGAGTCAGCTCGGCAGCGCCACCCCGCAGCAGCTTCTCGTGATCCTGCGGAGAGACGGAGAAGAAGTCGTCACAAGAAAATCCAAAAACACAGACGGAGGGAAATAAATGATAAGAATCGCACCATGCAGATCAGATCACAGGGATGAGAACAAATGTGAGACAGTTTGATGCAAAATATACAAAAGCAGGGTTATAATCACAGAGGTTAATAGGTTAAGTAGTTTCAATGATTAGGGGGGACTTATGATGCTTTTTCTTATTTTCTGTCATGTATATATTAATGCCATTTTTGATATTCATACTAAACAAAACCTCAGACTGTTCAGAACGTGCTGAGTAAGAGGTTTTCTACTTCTGACTCCGGCTTCGGATGGATTTGCTCTGTATGATCATCTGCTTTAGGCACATTACTGCAGTGTTTACATTACAGACACATCTACATGCAACATCAAGCAAATATGCACTGTTGATGGTTGATGTTTCCCCAGTTTCAGGTCATATTTCTGCTGTTCAGTTGTGTTGGTTTTGTTTTGAAGCTGATTGATTTTGATAACTTTATGTTTGCATAAGCATGACTATGAAATGAAGACTCAGTCAGTAACACTTGCTATTCCCTCTTCCAACACCAGATGTCATCAGTATTCTTGATGATAAAAAATGGCACTTCTCAGATACAACCTTTTCCAGATCAGATTCATCTGTGATTACAGTGCTGGATTAGATAACCTACCAGTGATCCTGTCTAATAAAAAACAAGTCCTGGCACTAACTTAATGTAAATCAGGTCTGTGTGAACCTCTAAAAACCTGACAGTCATCTCAGATTTCACTACTAAACCCACTCTGACCCAGAACCTTCAGTTTGTGCTTGTCTAGCTTACTTTCACATCTCTTAAGCTACAGTTCAGGACCAAAGACAAGTCACAACAAGGAAGCTACTTGTTGGAGTGGCAATGGATTTTAAGTAGCCGGGTCTAATAAAGAGAGGATAACATTCTCCCTTTGGCTGCTCCCCACATCAAGTTAATTCCCGACCCACATGCAGCGAGAAGCACAGCACGCTTTGCAAGCAGCACTGCGGAGTTAATTGGAGATTGCGATTCGTGAAAGTAGGTTTGACGGACGGAAATTTCTCGTGCGGATGCGGTTCTATCGGCCCATCCCCCCTCAGCCTGAGCCATAGCACGGCAGCATGCCCCATGCAGTGCAGAGCAGCGGGAAGCTTCGTGGCAGCAGCATTAAGGACCCGACTCCCCGCCGTCAACGCCCTCTGTGTGCTGTTACCATAGTGACCCCAGCCCACCTAAGGGGGGGGTGGGTGCTCTAGGGTTTGCGGAGAGGGGTGCTGTGGCTGTGTGACATCATGGAGTCATAGGTCCTAGCAGCTTTGTCTCCACTGTCTCCCTCACAGGTCCTGTCAGGCTGGAGCGGGTTCCTCTCATTGCTTCCCCCTCCACCTGCAGAGCCAGGGGCCACAAAGCCCTCCAGGGCCCCCGCTGTCCTTACCTTCTGTGGATGACGTCAGAGGAAAGGAGGTGATGATGGGACCTGCACCCAGATACACTCAGCTGCCACTTTATTAGGCACACCCAGCTGAAACTAGAGATAAATCCGCTGATTTTTCAGGACTGCCGTATGAGACTGCACTTGTTCTTCTTGCGAGATGTACCTAATAAACTGGCAAATGACTGAATAGCTTCAGCCTGTGTCTATATTAATTGACACTCCTGGCACCTGAATGCAGCACAAATTTGGTCTCAATCGAGCCCCTTTGATCAGGTTACATTTTAAATTGTGTGGGAAACTGTGACCACTGGCAAACCGAGAAATTACACGTTTGAACTCATCCATGCAGCTACAGAACAGGAAACTGACTTCAGAGCATTACTGTGGTTGGTTAGCTTTAACCAAAGCACAGCACAAAATGTACATTGAAGCTTTGTTTGTCTCTCCTTCACACGAAAGACATACATATTCCTGACTTTTGGAATTTAAAAAAATTGTTTGTCCAATCAAGTTACAAAACCGCAAAATATTTAAATTACAATGACATCATGATATAATGCAGATTTTTTTTTTTTTTTAAATACAATTTTAGCTGTTTGAATGCACTTGGTACACATTTTGGCAGGGATTTGGGGATTTATTTTATATTTTTACCCCCCCAAAAAAAAAAAAATTTAGGCCCAAGGTTAAGTAGGAAAAATTAAATATTTATCCAAACAGTTGATGATTTTGTTTATGTCAGTTGATGGATTGATTATTGACTATTCATTCAAGCCATACAGTAAATAAGAAATATTAAACTGTTGTTCAAAAAAACAGTTAGCCTTATCTGAGTCTCACAAACACCGCGGTCCAACACAAACCAAAACTTTTAAGTAAAAAATAGACAGCAACATGACTATAAAGGGATCACAAAACATATGAAATATACGATGGAAACAAATGTCAGGAAACATGTTTAGAAGTAGTGAAGTTGTAACCTGGCTTACTGTCATCAACAGCACCCTGACGGTTAGTTTCACATTGAGTTAGTTTCACATGAGCGAGGAGTGGAGACAGTGATAAGTGGTTTAAACTGGGACATGCCACCATGCATACAGAGACGAGGGCTTAAAAGAGAGAGTCACCTCCTCTTCCCGCTCCTCTCTCGTCTCTCTGGGCCAATCAGAAACTCATTCTGCTGGAGGACTGAGAAAGCATGAAGATGGTGGACGGCTCCACAGTAAGGCACGGGCGAGTGGACTGCAGTTACCCCGAAAGAGCGAGCGAGTGCAGAGTGCAGGGTGCAGAGTCACAGGCACACGGGAGCAGTGTGTGGGGGGGGGGGCAACAGGAGGGGAGACGGCAATGAACAGGGAGGGAAAAGAGAAGGAGGAGAAAGAGGGAGAAGGCAGGTGAATGAAAGGAAAAAGAGGGGAAGGAGTGGTGGAGGATGGCGTGAATTACGGTGGTCCATCGGGGTGCAGCGAGAAGAGAGAAAAGAGAAGAAAGAGCACAGCAGGGAGAAATCTGTCATTCATTTTTTCTTTCATGGTGAAGCTGGCTTCACGGGAAGGTGAGGCTTAGCCATGGGGAACAGAAAGTCACTCTAAATCATGCTGTTGCTCAAAGCTATTAGGAGTCCTAATGGTCTTCCTGGATGATTAATTGAGTGGAATAGATTTGCAGCTTCCTCATATGGTTTCCTTACAGTCAAAATATTAAGCACAGCTACAGGATTCGACTCACTATATCAGGTCAGTTTGTGAACTGAAATGTTGCTGCTTAAAAACTCAATTTTCATTCTATTAAAAAGGAAAAAGCATTAATTGGTTAATGGTTTTAGCAAAGCAAGAAGTCTCTACAGGTAAAAACCTAAAAACCCTGACCTGGAAACGAGACAGTTTAAAGCTTCAGTTTCACTGCGGAGCCTCTGCCAGGATCCTACCTGTGCACGTTCGGTGGCTGTGGGACACATGGCCCTGCAGAGGACCTTCTTGATGACATCTGGCAGCAGGCTGACCGTAATGAGCAGGATGATGCTGAGCCAGGCCGGCCCGCTAGACAGCATCTGCATGAACACGTAGTACATCCTCTGGTAGTTCAGGAAGGGCCTGAGCAGCAGCAGAAGACACGGAAAAAGGTTCAGAAATGTCCCAAT
>JAOWBC010000002.1:17319610-17346725 GCA_028566105.1 Hypoplectrus providencianus | reverse complement strand
ATGTCATTATTCAATCATCGTTTCAAACATCATGATTGCACATTATTAAAGCTGTAAAAGGTTTAAGCAGCATACATTCATCCTTAAGGTGAAGAAAAAACACTAACATTGATATGTTCACACATTACACGCACACATGCACCTAATATTCAACCTGTGTGGACCTTACAAAGACTTAAATAAATTGGGGACAAGGTCTTTGTGAAACAACCATTTTAAATAAAGAAAATGGTTGAAATAATTTAGTGTGTAACGTACGTATTAATGTAGTATGTGATAAGGTTTCTTGTTGGTCACCATCAGGTTCCAGCTCTAGTGTTTATTTCACCCCATCTCTTTACAACTGCGGACTTTGTCGATCTTTTTACAAAGTCAGATAGATAAATATTGGTTGGGATAAGCTACTTATACAAACTAACTGTGGCATCTACTTATACAAGAGGAAAAGCTCTAATTCGTCAAATTTATTCAGCCAACAATAATGGTTTATTAATAATAATAATAATAATATAAAGGGCAGAAGTTTTGCTGCAGTTTCAACAGCAGTGAATGAAGGTGTCATGTAATAAATATCACACCGAGAAGCCTGAAGACGGTAAAGGCTGCGACTGCGATGGACCGACACACATCAACACCATAATCTCTCAACATCACATAAACAACCTCTTAAAAGCTTTTAGCCTAAAGATTTGTAAGTGCTAATGGAAAAGTAGGACATCCCAATTTTTCATGTATTGATTTCTCTGTTTTGTTCACAGATGAATGCCTTGTTTAGTTTTCTTTAACTTTTCTCTTCCGGGTTAAATAACATCAGCTCTTTTTCTGTCACTGGTGAGAATCTGCGGACATTACCAAGTTGGGGTGTCAGTGTTCAAAGTGGGCAACAGTATCTATGATCTCAGTGTTTTCAAGCCTTACTTAACATCAGCTTATACAGCAGATGTTGTTGGAAATGAGAGGCAGCAGGAGTGTGTGTTTCATAACGGGGCTGCGCTTTTACAGCAATTTTGGACAAGGTGTTTCTAACTAATGAGTTAGAGGTGGTGGGAGGAGTAAATCTTTAGTAGCATTTCTACAATGTACTTACAATAAAGTACCTGTTGGCAGCAAAATGTAGTTATAACAGTAAACATAGTCATTGGGCAAACTGGCCCTCTTTAGAGAGTCATATTTTTAAGTTTTAAATATAAATACTGATTTATTGACATATAAACAACATTTTAAAGGTTGAAACGTGAAAATTATCTTTACAATTTATTGGGTAGCCCAATCTATTACAATGCCATTTCATAAAGATGTTAAATATGTATTTGAAAATAACCAGTTACCGGTATTTAAATGAATATAATGGCATAAAAAAAATATCTCCCTTTGAAAATACAATAGGTTTTCAAAGTAGCATAAAATGAAAATACTCAAGTAAAGTACATGTAACTGTAAAGTATAATTAATGACAGTACATGAGTAAATGCAGTTTGTTATTTTTCACCACTGGGTACGAGATAAAAATACGTGTGAGATAAGTGGTGGTTCTGGCAGTCTGTGTCGTTTAAAAAAAAAAAAAACAGTAAAAAGTTTGTGTGTGTGAGTGTGCACATGTTTTTGTGTGCATGTTGTTTTCCCTGCAGGAGGTCAGAACACTACAGTGCTGACTGACTGTGAGGGATTATTATGGGATTAGGGGTGTCTCGGTTACCACGGTGAGATGATAATCACAGTGGCCGTCCTCTGATCTCTACAGGGATAGCGGCGTCAATCAAACGGGAGACACTCAGAGATGAGAGGGAGCACTGCTGTGAGCGCAACACGTGTGTGATGTTTCCGGGCGTTACGTGTCGTGCTCGTGTGCTGATGTGTCGCGTGAATCAGCTGTCAGGCAGGTCGAGGGGGAGGAAAAAGAGAAGAAAAAAAAAAAAAGGTGTTTTTATTTTCATCTCAGCAGCAGATGAGTGAATTTATGTTTTATGGAAATAAAATATGGCCCTCACCTCCCTCCCTGCCTGCCTCCAGATGGTCCCTGTGGAGAGAGGGTGATTATCTGGCCCATCTGAGCCAGGGAACCTGAGAGTGTTGATGTTGGGTGGGCAGTGCGGTGCCACGCCAAGCCTCCTGTCCCCAGGAGCCTGAATACGATCCCCTTTACCTGCCCCCTGTCTCTGGTCCTCTCCCTCCCTCCTCCACCCCACCGGCTAGACTTACTGCAGCCCCCCCCCTCCTCCTCCTCATCCACCGCCTCCCCCCGTCTCCACCCTGGGATAGACTTTCTTCCACCTGACAAGGCTTGGCCTGGATTACTGGAATACCTGGACAGGTAAGTCTACTGGGGAAGGTGTCAAGTGCATGCATGTGTTTGTATGTGAGGCAAAGAGTTTGTGATGCTACCAAATCTTGTTTGAACCAAAGACAAAAAGCTTCTTTGAAAAAGTAGCTCAAACTCAATTGTAAAAAAACAAATCAAATCTAATTTATGAGGAACATTTTGAAGTATAACATGCCAGCAACTTTTGTATGAGTGTCCATCTGCTCAGGTCATACAAACTAATAATAAAAACCCCATTCATCATGGGAATGTGCAATGAAATTCAGTTTTTGTAAACCATGTTACTTTTAACAATAAATAGCATGCAAAAACTTCACTGCATATTTGATTATATCAAAAAGCAACACTTTACATGATAATATATTCAAGTTTAGTTTCACAAATTCAGAATCACATAATGTATAAAAATAATGGATGTAGTCACCGATGCACTGATAAATTACAGAGAATGGAATAATTTGCGAACAATTTATGATACATAGACATTAAACTGTACAAAAAGTTCAAACTGATAAAAATGAGTTACGTTTCTACACTGAATGTGTTGTGTTATCTTTTTATCCACATAGTATATAAAGTCCCAGTGTTTTTGGAATTGTTTAGTGTCAGCATACACACTACACACTTTACTACAAGACACTCTGAAAATTACTTCTGTTAAAATGTACTTATTTTTTCTTATCCCAACCAAGTGGCTAGTATTTGTCCCAAATGGTTATCACATGGTAGCAGTAGTGTGCACCCACAGACAGACCCAGGGCTGCCATACACACCACACACGAACATTTTCAAGATAGATCACAATGCTTCCTGTGCTCAAAGTTTTCTTGTGTTTTCAGACCGACTTCAGATTACTTCTGCAATTTATGTAAGTGCTCAATTGTGTGTGATGCTATAGTGACACGTTCTAAATAAAAGTCTATACTTTTCATGTTAGTGGATGGGACACAAGCCGAAACAAACAAAAAAATCAATTAATGCTTTACATTGTATTCTGATTGGGTCAGGCAGGTGTTTTGGGTGGGAACTTAACAATGCTCCAAACTTACAAGTACTTTCACTTTTGATACTTTAAGAAAAATTTGGGTGGTGTTTTTGTAGTTTTACTCAAAGATGTTTTGAAATTCTGCACCTCCACAGATGGTGCCACCAAAAGTGTCAGTGGCCATATCCAGGATATTTTGGCTTCACTTCAGGACAGTAGGGGGAGGTCGAGGTGCGTCATCCATCTTTTTAATATTCTACGGTCTGAAGGGCATGTGCTACCGCCTCATGCTAGCATAAGCTAACTAGCTTAATTAGCAAAAGGTATCTGTTACAAAACGAACAGCTGTATTCTGTTCAGTGTCTGAGGTCCACCTGAAGATTTAACTAGACATTTTGTAGAGAAAATGTTAAAGTTAACCTTCATGAACTATAAATAGGCCAATGTTTTAGGATGAGAACACAGAGGGCACTATGGTAGCTATGTACCTGATAATCACCTTGTCCCAATTCAAACAAAACAGAATATTTTGTTTAAATACTTAACTTGAAAAATATTACAAAACAAGTAATTTAATTCCTTGAGTTATTATGAAAATGAAGGTTAAGCTACTGCAGAATGTACCTTTTTAAACTACTTGCTTAATTACACATAGGCTAGTTCACGTCTCCCCAACATTGTTGCTAAGCAACCTGTCAGGAGCCAAACAGCCACAACACGGTTGTTGGGAACTTGGCAGGGCACTCCGTTCCAAAGTCCTCTTTAGTAATCCCATGAATAAATAACCAGGGGTCACCAGCTCCGTTAATAAAGTCTTCCTCGTTTTGATTTTCAATCTTCTCTCTCTCCATCTTTCTCGTGCCACCTGCTAATTAGGCCAGGTCTTCGGTTTCCCCGTCATGTGTGATATGAGTTTATCAGAGCTGCCTGTCAGGCTGCAGGGGTCAGAGAGCGGTGCTGTCGGAGCAAACAGCAGACTGAGCCGCGGCGCGAACGCTGCCCTGAGAGAGACGCAGACTAGCTCCCAGATCAGACCTCAAAGACCCTTTCAGCTCAGGAGATGCTGCTAAAAGCCTCAGCAGAAGACCAGAAATTGTGGAACGAAATGATATTACAGCTACTGTGTGTACAGTACGTAACCGTTTCATTATTACGACTAGCACAGGCTGTAAACAAGTACCACTAGACCTACTATTTCATTCAAAACTTAGCTGAATAAAGCTAAAGATCATCTCATGCTGTGCTTGATGTGACACTAAATAAAAACACTTAGCAGGTTTTTATAGAAAAGTGTTCTGCAGAGCACTTTTTGTGTTTGAGGACTTAAAAGAAGTGGGGTCCCTTTGAACTCGTTTTTTTATCCCTCAAATTATTTTTGAAATGTTGTTTTGTTTATTTTTGAAGCACATTTAAATGTGTCGTTTTTTTTGTTGCAACAAACTGTAAATAAACTCTGTTTTGAATTTTTCTTTTCAAGTTTGGTGTTAATCAAAACACTAAGATGAAAGTGTGATCATCACTTGAACTTTATTTTCTTTCTGTTTTAATTAGTAGGTTTTAGTTTCCAATCTCAGGAGACTACATTTAAATAAATAGGAACAAGACAATTTGAGGTGCTGATCATCTGTTTTACTGCATCTCTTTAAACATATCTTACATTTTGTCATTAAAATATTTTGTTTACTTATAAATGAAAAATTAATATTCAGGCAACTAGAGTCTTATAATTAATATATATTGGATGGTGTTACTGTCATTATAATAATTAGTACCATGACTCGTTAAGTCAGCCAAAGTCTTATTATCTGTGTATTGAAGAAGATTATTATTTTCAAATACATGAAAAAAATAAGAAAATCAATTAATATTTTAAACTATTTTTCAAAAATTGACATACAATATTTTTTATTTAGGAAACTTTAATAATATAACCTTATAACCTTAACCTTCATGAGGAGCTCTCCAAATGTATTTCTAAAATAACAAAACTTGTTTTAAATGTATTGTACCCATTTTTTTGTGTCATAACCCAAACATTACAGTGTATTCATTACCACTTTTAACTCTTTTTTTTTAGCAGCAATTGGGGAAAAAAGGGATTCCTTTCCCTTGAGGCATATTTTTCTTTTTGAGAGGAATAAGATACACAATCATGAAATTCACGGACAAAACGAGGAACGTATGTATGTTTAGAAAGCAGCAGTCTGACGGCCGTACAGCTTCAATTTAAACGCGCTGAATGTTTTTTGCAGAGCAGCAAACCTACATTCAGTCCATCTCATTTAAAATTACCATCAGATGTGTTGGATTTCTGGTTAATTTCACATCTGTTGTATATCTTCCACCGCTGCAGCACTTCACCGGGATGCACTGCAGAGCATTCAAAAGAGGGCAGTGTAACCACACATGCTGGGCTCGCTCGTCGCTTCCCTCTGTGTCAGTTTCTATCTCTCACACACACAGTGTTGCTCTTTCTATATAACCACATGTACATCTGTTTCAGTTCCACTCCTCATCACTTGTGAATCACACCTTTATAGCATCAAGTTATTTTTGTCTTCAACTGACATTTGTCAAGGCAAAATGGCTGTAGAGAGAAAGAGAGAGAGAAGTATGACTAATACAAATTCAACAGTCAAACTGAAGAAAAAAGAAAAAGAAAAAAAAAAACGCACTGTGGTCAAGCTGTGAGGAAAAAGCAGCACCTGGTAATTGCTGCAACACCCACTGACCCCTGTGCAACGTGCAACAGCATACTCCACGACGACATGTCAGAAAATTGCTTCATAGTTAGAGCGTTATTATTATTTCAGTGATCGCAGAGAGGTTGCTTTTCCTGGCCCTGGGTGGCATCATTAACACAGTCTGGAGTAACACGTTTAAATCAGATGGCATTGTCACAGGTGTAACTACTGCTGTTCATGCATGTGATTAATGTCCCCTTTTTTGATTAATTTTCTACATTGGCTGAGAAGCCCATGCATTTGTGATTAATGAACCTGCAGTCTCATATAATATAATGATAGTCTGGTACATATTTTGTGTGCGTGTGTGTGTGTGTGTGTGTGTGTTCTCTCTACCAGCATGCAGCATCCTTCAAATCCCAGTTCAGACAATGGCCGCAGCCAAAGTTCAGGCGAGAGGAAATCACGAACAACACTTGGACTCTCCGTGTCTTAAAAGCAGAGTCTGTCTCACTGTGGAGTCATGATAGGGGCGATATATTGGGCTTTCCCGCTACAGTAAATCGTGGAGACAAAGACGCAGACACTGGCACAGCCCTTGCATGTGAAGTTAGTGGCAGGCTGATACATAAATCCACATCCACTGACGCAGCTCTGGTCCCATGGGTCTAAGCTTCTATCTCTGCCTGAGGGCTGGGAAGGGTGTGACCAGGATGCTGCAAACCAGAGCCTCACACTGAAGTGAAGGGGGGAAATGTGTTTAGCTTGGTTATACTCACTGTTGACCTTTTGATGTCAAAGTCAATTTTCTCTCTTTTTTAGCCCTCTCAGGCTTTTCCCTCTCCACCCAGCCTTCCCCGTTTCCCCGGTGGTGACAGAGACGGAGGACACAGGGGTCTGTAATTAGCTGGTTGACCCCGGGGTTGGGTTGTGTGACCCCGGCAGCCGTGAAGCGCAGATCCAGCCTGATCAGATGAGTAGTTCTGAGGGATCAGTGGTTGAAAGACAGCCGCCTCCGTGCCTCAGCCAACCCAGTCACATTAGCCAGCGCAGGTGGAGTTACAGGAGCCCAGCTGCCGAGCCCAAACAGAGTCACAAACACCTGTCTGGGTAGAGTACAAACATACAGACACATGCTTTTCAACATCCAGAGACACCGATGCGGCTGCAAAACACACTACCTGCCACCACTCAAGGAGAGGAGGAGGAGGCGGGGGGGCTGAGGGGTAACCTGACCCAGGTAGGGGAAGGAGAGGGGCGGGAGGGGACGGGAGGGGACGGGAGGGGAGGGGAGGGAGGAGCAGAGCTGGCCCTTGGTCAAGTGCCTTGTATTCCACAAACAGGCCGCATCCAGTTACACTCTACCTGAGACGCCGAGCCTGAGGAGAGGATTCAAAGAAAAGTGCCTCCCTCCCTTTGGTTTCGCCTTCTTTGGCTAATGGAGATTTCACTTTTAGAAAATACATTCTGATTTCTTCTCTGGGAATGTTTCCCTGTGGAATTAATGAAAATCAAAACCTTGCTCATGAGTAAATGTGTCTTTTTTTCCTCCTCCTCCAGCTGTAGAAGTATTAAACGCACCGCATGCAGAGCGACCTACAGTACGAGCAGGTTGATAATTGGTAAACGTGGCTCAGCTGTCTCTGCTGCCTCCACTGCTCACTACGCTAATTAAAAGCAGCGAGATGGGAGAAAGGGAGCGAGTGTCATCAAGGACACGCTGGGAGACGTTCACCTGAGACGCCGCAGTCACCGGTGCTCCGGGCACATCAGTATGACCTGAACGCCGGCGCTGTTTGAAGTTGTGACAGAGAGAAAGAGAGACAAAAGTGTCTGGATCTGAAACTACTGCCCTTGGGGGGAATAAAGAGATAGGAAGAAATAGAGAGGAGTGGAGAGAGCACATGAAAAGAGAATGAGGAGATAGAAATATGTGGAGAGATGAGGTAAAGAAACATTTCGCAGACTGAAAGGGAAAGTCTCTTCTGCCTCGTCTGTGTGAAAGTTGAGGCCTCCTCTTCAGGATACTTATTATTTAGTCTCACTTTCTGTCGCTCAGCCCTCATTCATTCTTACCTCTTTACCTCTCTCAAGTCATCATGTTTACACAAGCTGTTCCTGCCATTTCCCTGTTGTCTAACCCACTGCTGTTTTTCCTCCTTCTTTCCCCTCTTTCTTTGTCTTTTTCCTGCTAGTTGGAAATCTGCAAGGCTTGCTCATCGGCGCCAGCCTCTGTTAATCCCCTCCCAAAGCACCTTAGCAACGCTAGGAATTTAGAGATGCTAAAAAAAAACCACACGACGACAACGACAACAACTGTTCTTAACACTGGGCTCATATTGGCAAGAGTGGCCACATCTTGAGATGTGTGCGTGTTTTCCATAAGTAGTTCAGAACAATCTGGAAGGGTGTGATAACCAAGGATCTCTCCAGAGTGTGTGTGTGTACGTGTAAGTGCGTGCCTATATGTGTGTGTGTGTCTGAATGTGTGTGCGCACAGAGTGGGAGTGTATGTTTATGTGATATACTTCCTATAACACCAGCAACCTGGTAATCACAGCATGTAGTCACCTGAGATGCTCATTATCTGGTCCCCGTACACGGTTCTGTCTGCGTCTGCTCACACACACAACACACTGCTGGACTCGAGGCTCACAAGTGTTTGTCTTTGTGCGGTTGATTGCGCACACCTGAACCAGTCAGTTATAGACCGAGAGGCTGAGCGAGCGAACGCAATATAAATGATCACAGAAAGCGGTGAAACAACTTGTGTTATTATGGGACTAACTTTAATGTTAGCCAAATGCCTTGATGAAAAAAAAAATCAATAAAGCAAGGTTACAACGTTCACAGCAATTATGGTGTTAGTTATTTTCCATTTGTTGGCTTTTGCAGTTTTCAGACATCAACACACATCACCCCTTCCCACCTCCCTCTTTCTCTCTACCTAAAATCAATTACTTAGGGGCAATGGTGAAATAATTGAGGGCGCATTCAGGCCTTGAAATTAATACACAGTTTAAACGCTAAAACTTTTCCATAACTTTTCACTTTGAAGTATTAATTTACCACCCAAATTGAATGTGCAGAAAAAAAGAAGAAGACAGGAAGGACAATGTTTTAATCCTAAGGCGCAGTAAGATGCAAGATTTTCTTTAATTTTTTTTTTCAGCAAAAGCTAAGACAACAGTGAAACAGACTGTACAATGTAAGTGTATAACAAAGAGCTGTCACACAAGATGACGGTTAACCTATGAAATAAACTGTTCTCATCCTAGTTTCTTTTCTGAGAATTTAAAACAGAAATACACATGGCATGCACTGGAGATGTTATGGGACATGGAAGATGGTATGTGAATAATAAATGTTTTATCCTATATGCCTCTGTTGATAAAGAATATTTGTGTTAAAATGAAAAAAATGACCTGTTTCACATTGTTTCCACACTGACTGAGGCTTCACTGATGCTCTGGTCCCCAGTGCCAGATCAGTACACGTTTCTTATTGGGCCGGTCACACAGCACATTAAATACACTCAAGGCTGTAGAAATATTCATTACAGGCATTTTGACGGATTTTACAAATCTGAAAATGCAGCGGGTTCTTGGAAAACATGCCAACTGAGGGACTAAGAGTATTAAGACAGTGAAGCTGGCTGCAGTGAAAGGGAATGGGAAAGGGGGGCTGTTGTTTTTTTGTTTGTTTCTGCTGAGATGGGTGAAATAGGGCTGGGGTTGTTGTCTTTTTTTTTTATATTATTATTATATTTATATGTTTTTTTTTACAGCCGATCTTTAGATTAACCACAGAAGATAAAAAGATAAAAAGAAATCTCCACATGCTCTGAAATCAAACACTGTACTTAGATACAAAACATTGAGCAATAGGAGAGAAAGGGGCTGTGTGTAATTAAGGGGTTTAGAGGAGGCAGCATCACACGGGAAAGAGTGAATGGAGGAAATTTGGGGCTCTGACTGTCGCTGACATTTTCCTAAAGGTCTTTTCGCCCACAGCACCTATCTTCTAGTGCTCGTCGTAATGATGGCCTGCCAGCGGAGGAGACGAGGTGCTATCTGTTAATCACAGGCCCACAGTGATCCATGTCCACTGGTGATAGCCATGATGGACAGTTTGCTGGAAGAGAGGGACAGACAGAGAAAGAGGGAAATGGACAAAGAGAGGATATTGATTTGTAGGGATATCAAATGTCAAAAGTCAATAAATAAAGACACAGCAGAACAAAGCAGGACTAAAACAATAGCTAAAAATAGCTTTATAATAAAACTAATATATACATCTTTAAAAACATAAAGAGAAAGCATCACATAAGCACATGGTTGCTGAATATTTATTAGCTGGCTGGTTATAAATTAAATTACAAATTAAGCAAATTTCTCCGCCACCTTAAACAGTCTGATAGCTGATAGACAACAATCTAATGGCTGTGGAAACAAATTGAGTATAGGGTTATAATCATTAAGAACAATTTATCTGTAGCCCTCGGACATACAGCTCTGACATACACATCTTTCACTTGTTACAATCTGACCTATCCAAACAAGCGGGGTCT
Source organism: Hypoplectrus providencianus (assembly GCA_028566105.1). Taxonomy (NCBI): domain Eukaryota; kingdom Metazoa; phylum Chordata; class Actinopteri; order Perciformes; family Serranidae; genus Hypoplectrus; species Hypoplectrus providencianus. Next base: position 17,336,166 of record JAOWBC010000002.1, on the reverse strand, counting down.
GTTGATCACTTGACCCCATAGGGTTCAAAGGTCAGCTGGTTCAAACAGCTATCAGTGTGCAGCAGGCACCATAAAACTGCTGTTTCTTATTTGAACTCTTTGACCCCACATTAACCTCATTCTCTACTGTGCTGAGAATTATCACCTGCCACGGAGAAGCAGAAATCCTTTACAGCATCTGGTGGCTACGCATGTGTGCAGAGCGGCGATAGAGAAACACGGCAGGTGTGGTGCACACAACACCTTGTTGAGTTTAAAAAATGTGAGTGAGTCAGTGAGAGGGAGGCTGTCAGGTAGACACTGGGCTGGTTGTACGGTGTGTAAAATCACGACTAAAGAGTCAACGCTGGAATGCTAACATGCTAATTACTTGTTTACATGATATGATGGTGCTGCTCAGGTTTTTTTTTTATGACTGGTTGTGTGGAAAAGCAAAAACTTTACAGCAAAATAAAAAAAAAAAAAGCATACTAATAACAAGTAACACTGGTGCTTATTAACATTACACTCGTCAGTTATTTAGCCCCAAATTCAACATCATGCTGGGATTCAAATACACATTGAAAGAAAAAACAGATGCATATATAACTGGGAAGCAGCAACAAGATTTGATGGCTAACAAGCATCTATTCCCCTTTCCATTATTTTCATATTCATGGTGAAAATAAACTATGTAGGAACTGATAATATATAGGAAGTTTGGACCTGATAATGGCATTTACCTTCCTTCATTCTAAGGCAGGTGAATGTTTACAAATTTTAATAGCAATGAAATGAATAGTTCAGAGACATTTCACTTAAAAAAGAAACAACCAATTGTGAAATAATGCTGGTGCTACAGAAAAAGACCAGGCACTTCTATTTCCAGATAGTGAAATACAGATGATGGTGTCTGATGTCGACCAACACAAAGAAATTTTTAATGTCTGCAAAGGGGCATATCAGGCTTTCTGCAATCTCCGGTGAAAATCCATCCATGGCCATATTAGACGCTCAGAGCTAGTACAAAGAGCAAGAAAGTCCGCTGAGGGAGGAGGAAGTGCCTGATAAACACAGACTTTTTCCTGAGATCGTACTGGACTCTAGTAAGGAGTCTAACCAAGGACTTGGTTACCAAGGTATGTGATGACTAGAAAGTCTAAGTAGAATCAGTTAGAGAAATAACCTGAGAACCATGAATCTGTCTTGTTGATGTTTCACTGGATAGGTCCACACTTTGACCTGTTGGTGAAGTGAAATCATTAGAAGTCATCGCCTGGGGACCATGAATGGGAACAGACTTAAGAATTATTGAGATATTTTAGTCTGGACCAAAGCAATGAACTAACAAGCATTTCACCTGCTTTAAAAATTGGCTCTAATAGGAGGAAACAGAAAGAGAAGAGGAGAGTGCACAAAAAGAGAATAATAAAAGACTTCAGGAGGAAGCTACTCTTTCTCAACTCTCACCGTTATTATAAAGACATGCTTTAAACTGTGTTGCTACATTTGCTGCATTTGGTCCAACCTGAAAAAAACAACTTTCTTTTGCTAGTCAGAAGTCATATTCTAATGATTTAATTCTGACTCAGGGCCTACTGTGTGGGAAGCTACTTCACTTAATTAACATTTTATTCTAAATTCCCACTTTGTCACCAGGGCACCTGTAAAATAGTCCAACCTGCACCGTCAAACAACTCTAAGTTTGTTTGTCGCTATGAAAGAAACTCTTTGTGAAGACACTCGTGCTTAAAGAAAAAAAAAAAGAAGTGAAAGCTGGGCCAAAGATCCTTTCTTCAAGTATACAAAACGTGGGTTTTTTGGAGGATCCTTAAAAGTTATCATGTGATCCCTTGTTGTTGTTCTGCTTGCCTCAGATCGTTGGGTATCAAAGTGTATGTCTGACCTGAAAATGGCTCGCAGAGACCCTGAGCAAATTAGGATTAACACTCCTAAAATTCTTCTGATTTATCATATAATTTCCCTTCCGCATGTCACACACCGCAGATTTACATTTGCACGAGTGTGAAGAGTTTCCTCTCCAGCACGTCTCTGCATGTGAAGAGTGCATCTCATTCTCCTGCGGTCCATTGCACCTTCATTATGATGGGACTGAGAGGTGCGCTCGCTGTAGATATTCTGATTACTCGTCCTTGGGGTCTCGTCTGATTGTCTGGCTGCTAGTGTTTCTTGCCCCGTTGGACCTATTTTTAGAGAGGTTTCTGCATTCTGAGATCTCAGACACTACTTTGGTGAATGCATGTAAATAAAACTGATGGTCAGAGCTAAAGAGGAAAGACGTAGAAATCTAAGATGTAGTAGACTTCAGTTTTCCAAGTGCACTGTTAGGAGCTGCAGGGCTGTATACAAAAGATCTGGGTAAAGTGGAATATAAATTGAAGGATATGGTTAGTAATCATTATCCTCTTACACCACTAATACAGTTGTGCAAATCACAGGGGGGAATGGCAAAAAATGGCACCCAGAATGGAGGGAGTTCTTCTCGAGAGAGTGCTATTGTTGTGTGGTTGGTGCAGACCTGAAAGCATGGCACAACAAATGTGCAGCCAAAGGCAGATGGTGGCGTCTGCAACTGAGTTTATGTTTGTGCAGATAAGCAGAATCACGTCATCGAAACCTCCATTATGTTGCCAATTTTATTTTTCACAATGCTGATGTAAAAATGTACCCACAGAATTATTGTAACATGCACTTGCTGACTCCGTTGTAGGCGTCAATAAAAACGTGTAAAAATAGAGATAAATTATTGCGACAATATGTTAAAGTCCTCTAAATGACATCACTGTGAATTCAAGTAATCCTGTATCACTTCATATCATAATTTAAATTTGCTTTTTATGAATAAATGAATGCCATTTTGCAATAGTGGTTGGAAGGAGGCCATGATGCACATGATTAATGAATATGGCATCTCCTGCATAAGCTGGGAGTATGGAGTTAAAGCCACCAACCTGATTATTTTGTAGCACCAGCATGATTAAAATACACCGGATCCATTCGCATGATGGCACTTTTCAAACTGGAGGTTGCAGGTTTGTCAGGAACAACATATAAGTGTCCTGTTGCCTTCAGATGACTGCTGGACTGACATTCCTGCTAAAACCACATTTAAAGTTGACAAATTGAATTGAAATGCCTCCCTAAATGCATCCACTGGAGCTTGTAATTGTTGCATTTTTCTGTACTTGTGCCACATTTCTTCTGAGCATTTCTTCTGCTTTTGTTGACAGAATTGCCAAATTTCCAGCTGAGAAACTTCTGCTTTAAGTGCCATGTCAAAGACTAAATTACCAGCAAATAAACCCAACAACTTGCTTTGAGCTTGGAAAGAAAATGGCCACTTGTAGCAACTTTCCTCCAACACACACACAAATCATTTTAAGTGCAGCAAAATTAACCGTGCCACATTGCTGGTTCCCCTTCATTAAAGGAAATGTCACTCTTATAACTACTGTGTCCAGTAAAAGGTCTCCAACCAATATAGCAAAGTGTTCTGATATGACCCAAAGGGGAGTTTACTGAAGTGTCAACCCCTTTATTTAAGGAAAAGGTCATGGTTTGGGTGAAGATAATTACATCTGCTACTCAACCTTCAAATGCTCATGACATGGTGTTGTTATACAGAGTGAAAAAAAGAGTAATTTTTGACTTTTGGTTTTACACAGAGAGACAAACAGCACTCTACTAATTTTACGGACTTTGTTGCTCTTTAAAACTATGTTACATGTAACCTTGTTAGCTCCAGTCATAATTATTACGGCCACTAGAGGCCGCTGCCTAAATAAACACAAATGAACTGTGCATCATAGTAAGGTGCTTGCACAAGGGGTCATTTGTTTTAGGTCTGAATAAAAGTCCAATTGAAAACAAGCTCCCTTCTTATTATAAACCAGATTTAAAAGTCACGTACTAATGAATAACTTTACCCCTGAAACGTGCAGTTCGGATTTAAAGTGGGGTTGTTTTTACTCATGATATTTATTTAATAACAACCAATTTGATTTCGCTATCAAAACTTAAAGCTGCAACTTTTTGGCCACTTGGGGGCAGTGGAACAAGCTGAAAACATTAAAGTTAGCAAACAGTTTAGGGAACTGCTGTCCAACTTCCTGAGGGAAGTATTTGGGTTAATGCCACTAAATGCTGCACGATGTTCAGCTGACAGTGAGGGTAAGGGTGGTGGGTTTATCAGAACTTGCAGCTGATGAGAGTTTGTGGGCATAAAAACCAAGTGAAGGTTCAACAGAGCAGAGGGAAACTTCAGAGTTCAGTGCTGATTTCCGGTGGGTTTGTCAGCAGGAGTGACCTCAGTTCACATTACTCAGTGATTTGATCCATTTCTGACTATGAATGTGTCGATTGGTGCAGCTTTAACCGCTCTCAAGCAAAGAGGTGGCAGATGAAAAATGTGATTTTTTTTCTTCTTTTTTACATCATGAAGGTTGTTTTGGAAGGTGACGTGGGTCTGTTGTGTTGGTCAGATTGACTGGTGGAATTTTGACTTTATAAATAACAACAATGACCTTTAAATATTCCTCAAATATTATAGTGGAAGCAAATTATAAAAAAGAAAATTCAGATATGCTTACTATTGGCACTTTGCACATATATAAAAGTTAATAAATATTAATAAAGGTGTTATTCAAAATGAACGCTTTATTTATGCAAACTGGTTGAGCCTGTAAAGTTATTTGAAAGCAGGAATGAGAAGAATTTCATGGTCTTCTTCACAAAGCCCCTTTATGTGAGAGTAAATCTATATCAGATGTAGCGTGGACTTATTTTTTATGCACAGAATAAGGGTTGATAAATTTCTATCCAATTTTTAGTTGGCGTTCCTTTCTGTTCCATACATGCAAGGACGCAGAGGTCTCCTGTGAATTCCCGGAATATTTTAAGGTCTAAGATCAGACACGTTTGGTTTTAAAACTGTAATAACTTATCGAAGAGATGTAGAGCCTATCATAGATATATTGCTATCTATTGGTGTTGGTGTATATGTGGCCTCACATGTGCCAATAATAAACTTATTATTTATTTATTTAAAAAGTCAGCAGTAGACTGACAGTGTGAACACAGGGCTGATGTTTATATAATTTTTAATTATTCTTCATTTTCTCAATTTTCATTTCTAGGATTGATTGACAATGTCATTGTATGTGCAGTAATGTTAAATATTTGCATTTGCTCAGACAAGCTGCCTTCTAAGTTCCTTTTGTAGAGTCATATCGGTGCATAATCCACCCAGAACAATATATTTTTTTTTCTTATTATAGCTCATAATTCACTATATTGGCTGACATAAAAAAAAAAAATCAGATTAAAAAAAATGCCACATCAGGCGCTGAAGGGATGCATGTTTAATTAATTTATGTTTAATAATTCTGATATATTCTGGTCATTTAATCATATTATACACTATTGCTGATTTTTATAGAGCGAATTGCTTTTGATTGACTTAAAAACAACTGAATCATCAACAGTGTTGGACACAGAGGGGACAGTGACATGTCTGAATTGACATTTCATTTAAAAAGTCTCGACAAGCCAAAATATGTGTATGAAATGTTTTTTTCTTTACGAGAAGAAAGATTTTAAGAGCGAGAACTGTTTGTTATTGTTGTTTCATGTCAATTTGGTCAGAGGTATCACATATTAAATCCTCATTTTCCTCTTTGTTCTTCTCTTCCTCATGTGCATAAAATACATATAGGTTCCTTTTAAAATACAAATATGTGAAATGAGCCATGGAAGCAGGTCATTATGGAGTCAGGTGAAATAAAACGCTTCTTCATAGACCAATCGTCTTAAAGTCCCAACAAATTAAATTAGATAAGATATTATATAAAGCTTCAACATATTTAGACCATAATAAAGTGTAGAGGATTTAATAACGTGCATTTCTTTGTGTTAAAGACATACTCAGTGGCTCTCAGATGTTTGGGGCCTCTGTGGACTTTATGACCTCAGTGAAGTCGTGGCTTCAGGCCGGACTGAGAGTCTCCTCATCCTTTCATGAAGTGATGGACAGTGAGACCACTCAGTATGCTGCACCCCAACCCCCCAAACTTCCATCTTCTTCAAACTTATTCTTCCCTTTCTCCTCCTTCCTCCAAAATCTCCCCGGTTCCTGTGGAGTGGCTGGTTTTGTGTGGGCCCAGCACTGTCCCGTTTTTATCACTTCTCTGACGGGTTACCCCGGTCCCCCTCGCACCTGCGCCGCTCCCAGGTCCCTACAGGAATGCGCTGGGGCTTGTAATCGCCTTTGTGGGGGCCATTGAGTTGTACGGCTGACTGAAACTTCCCAACCTCACAGCGCGCTGGCCGCTGAATGGGGCTCAGCGTGGGGCGGCTCTCCAAACCACGGCCGCTGCCAAATTCCTACAGTGGCGCTCCACAATCACTCCCACACAGGCCCCGATACACCGCCAGGCAGGAGGGGAGGGGAGGGGAGGGGAGGGGGCGGTGGGCAGAGAGATGGAAAAGTCTACATTTAACTCCAAACAAAACGGACACTTTGTGCGTAATATCGCCCTCTGGATGGACATGGCACAAACATTTCTTCCTTCTTTTTTTACAACTTTTCGATCAATCGTTGAACAGTGATTACGGGCAACAATAAGCCTTTTTATTATTATTATTATTATTTTAATATCTCACCTCTTGTCAAAAAGTTCCAGTGCAGATGCTATTCCAACAACGGAGAAATCTGAAAAATAAAAAAATAGAAAATAAAAAAGGCGTTTGAATGCTGGACAAAGTTTGAAAAAAATAAAGCAATTTCTCATAACTTTCAGGACATTTGTGCTGCGTTTCGGTGCATTAGGTCTGTGTGCCGGCATATAGCGTGGTAGCTGTGGGTAGATAGAGCAGCACTGCAGGATTAAGAGGCAGCAAGATTGTTAAACATGTCAACGTGTAATTGCACGATAAGGCCCTTCCGAGGAATTCATTGGCCCAGTTGCTTTCTCTATTCCGCGCTAATCTCGCCCGGCACATTCGCTCTGTGCAATCTGTCTCCATAATCTTCTGTGACAGAGCGGGCGACGAGAGCAGCCTGCTTGGTAATTTTTTTAGGAAAAGGGGGGGAAACGTGGAGAAAATATGCAGAGGCGTGATAAAGTGACGCTAATTATCCCCATTTAGGACAGGGAGTGCAAGGGATCGGGGCTTTACGAGCAGCCGAGTGTGCGCCGGAGCTGATGGCCTCCTAGCACGGAATATATCGGTGGCTACAAGATAAGAGTAGCGCGCGGTGGAGAGATTTATTGGCCGGTCAGCTAAACACACGCACGCGCAAAGCTCTCTCCCTCTCTGTCTCTTACACACACACATACGTACACACACATACACACACGCGGCTGCCACCACAGCCTTAACACGCTGCACCCTACACTTACCCCTCTTCCACCTCAAGGTGTAATTTATTCGGGTTAAATTTGCCAGAACGCTCCTCTTTTAGCCCGGCGATGCGCCGTGACGCGCTCCGCCTCTCCGGGCTTTCACTGCTAATCCGCATCTCTTCACATCAACAGATAAGATGGAAACAGATGCTAAAACACACGAGGAGGCCATCCCGTGCCATACACTCTGCGCACCGTGGCGCACACAGAGATGTCTCCATAGATGCGCCTTCTTTTGGTTTTGTTTTTTGTTTTAATTGAAACTAATTTCCACACATTGTTCCTCTGATTCCTCTCAATAGATTAATGCGCAGCCAGACGTTACACGCTTCACTATGAGGCCTAACAGGTTTAATTGACATACCATGCGAGTCTTCATCAGTGTGAAATAGGCCCTTTAACTATGTATTTGAGATTAATTGATTTTTTTTTAAATGCCTAAGTAGGCATAAATTTCCCTCATTTGCATGTGTATGGCTATTAGTCTGAATCTGTACATATGAGGCCTGCAGGCAGTAAAATATGTACATGTCAAAGCCAGCTGCGGCCTGTCAGAAATGACGTCATCTTCAGACAAATTTTTTTTAAAATTATTATTATTCTAAAGAGGATTAATAACCTGAATGGCGTGGATGTATATATTCATTCTCAACACGTGAAAGTGTGTGTGTGTGTGTGTGTACAAAAGGAGCAAACTCATCTCTAATCAAACATCTGCAGCTGTGAAATTATGATGAGTCATCAGTCACACCTTGTCACGAGCCAGCTTTGGCCAGTGAGTGCAGGTCCAGTCTGTGCAACAGTTAGTGTGCATGGCTCTGGCTCTGCACATTTATATATTTCAGGCTCCGCAGTGACTGAAGCGTTTCATATTTGGACGATTTTTGCATTTAAATTTTTTCCCCTTCCTTTACACTGTCAGATTATGCCTTCCCCAGAGTCTCTGTAGTGTTTTTTATTTTTATTGATAAAATCCTGTTTGAGCCTCTTGTGGTTTCATTTTCCTTCCCTCCCTCTATTAAGTGTCACTGTCAGCGTCTCATAGCCCGACTCAAGATTAAAGCAATAAGATAATAAAATAAGATATTCTCAAAGAATATATTTGTTTAAATCAAAATTTTATCACTTATTTCATTTGTAACAGCCAAACCACAGCTAAAGAAATAAAGATTTGTGATTTTAAGGACGTGTTTTTGTTGATGTATTGTTGATCACCTCAAAAATATAAATATATAAATCATGGTTTATATTATAGTTCAAGTATTTTTTTTCTTTCTGTAAAGTATATTTTTTTATGCCAAAAGGCAGATAAAGATGATTTAAAGAAACGTAACGTCCCGAGGGCTGTGGGGGAGAAATGAACAATTCAGGTGATTTCAGAATATCTGAGAAATTGAGCCTTAATTTATATAATAAAATGTTTTTATCACTAAAGAGAGCATTATAAATTATTGTTCTTTACTTTGTCCATCTGAGTCTTGTTCTTTACGTTAAGTGTTCAAAACAGAAGCAGTGGAATTTAATTTGCCTCAGTGACTCCAATATATATATACAAATCGTTCATATTTAAACCATTTATTGTATTAGATTTTCTTCAGATTCCTTTTAAATATAATATAAACACACAGTTTTAGAATTCAACATCATAGCCGGGGTGCTTTCTGGCAGTTTGACTGGCTGTCACATTTTTGTTGAAAATAATTTCGTTATTTAAAATCTGAGGTGATCTAATGAAAGATTACTGTAGAGTTCAATAAAACATTGATAAATAACTAATTCTTAATTAAAAAAATGCCTATTAATTTAATCAAATTAAATATCAGATTTTAAATTGTTGTTAAAAAGCAATCATTTATAATGAACAGTTGAAGGGGAAAATTGGAATTGCTATTTGTATAATTTAAGTCAAATTTCATCTTTCTATATGGATGTTTCGTCAATAAAACACTAACAGGTGGTTTGTTATCTGAAACATCCACGTACTCATTATTAAATCAGATTGAATGAGAAAATTAAATGCAATGTGGAAGATTTTTTTTTATGTTAAAGGAGAATGTGGGCCATCATCTTGGCCTTAATGAAATATTGATAAGTTGAATATAGTTTGGCCTGTAAGTCACTGAAATAAGAAAAAAGATCGTTGAGAAAAACTATAAATTATAAATAAATGTCTCATTACCAATATCAAGCCCATGAAACAGCCTCATCCTACAGAAATTGTTTCCTCCGAGGCCCATATGGCTTTTACGCACAATTACGCACAAAGAATTAAGCTATTATAAAAAGCTCGTGGGATCTGTGGTGTCAAAATTTAAAACAGGTGTCTATTTTTTCCCTTGATGATATTCTTGTGTCCTAAAACGTGAAAACACTCCTGCAAGAACATTGTGAAAATAATCAATCTAAGACCGTTGTCTTAAGAATCAAAGCAACATCTGGTGAAATTTATTCAATTCTTCTTCATTGCAATAATCAGAGCTTTTCACTGGCAGAAAAGCACTTAAATTACAACAGCAGTTGCCCGTCATCCTTTGAAATATTAAAATTATTCACAATTTACAATAATTAGAGTGTTACAATAAAAAGAGATGATTTTTCCAAGAATTAAGACACAGGCTTCTGCAAATGAACACAAATGTTTAAAGAATGTGATTTCCCCATTTCTTTTAAAGCACTTTCTTAAGATTATGACACGTTATCTCATTTTCAATAACTTACAAGAACCCCCCCAAAAATTATGAGACAATTGAACCAAATCCCCCCCCCCCACGTGAACCTGGCGGCACCCTCAACTAAGACTGTGAAGTAATGGACAAAAAGATGATAGCACAATAACCAATATCTCAGCATCATTATATAATTCCACTGGTGGCTATTCCAAAAGGAGCCGAGATGAATTTGCTATTTACCCTTCATTTACAATATCATAAACATTCTGTACAAAATGCAGGTAGTTCTCGGGACCGGGGTTATTTAGAAAAGAGGTAAATATTTGGTTATGTGTTCGTTTGCAGTTTTCAATTATTCTGTGAGTTCTAAATGTGTGTTAGAGGGACCGTCCCGTTCACTCCAGCCGTGGCGCTCTGGTAATGCTGCGGCAAGGCATGGAGTCTACTTTGCATTGACGGGTCCCCCGGCTCTCCGGTCGGTAAATACATGCTTATCATCTCTCTCAAGTCTCCGGGGCAAGGACCCCGTGAGTGTGTGCTGCTGACGGGAGGGCTTACACTCGGCTCCGACTTCACCAGCGACCCTAACGTCCCCATGGCAGCTGAGGAGGAGACGCCGGAGCCCTGGTGCTGTGTGTAGGTGATCCCGCCGTAGCCGGATGGAGAAGCGTTCATGTAGCTCTGAGAGTTCGAGATGGGGCTGTACTGCAGGGCCGTCATGTCGTAGCGGTGCATGGGCTGCGGGTTGTGTGAGTGATGGTGGTGTGAGTGGTGGTGGTGGTGCGCTCCGCTCCCCGGGTGCTGGCTGTAGGCGAGCTGAGCCTCCTGCATCATCGCCGCGGCCGCCGCGGCAGCAGCCACCTGCCCCGAGTACGCACCGTTCGCCCAGCCGTTCATGTGCGCGTAGCCGGAGCTGGCGGAGCCTCCGTGACCCCCGGGGCTCTCTAACCTCTGCCCGACCCCGGATGAACTCATTCCGACCCCAAGACCAACTCCACCGCCCCCACTGGGCCCAGAAAGCAGTCCACCGGCAAGGGAATATTTGTCCTTTTTCAGCAGCGTCTTGGTCTTCCGCCTGGGCCGGTACTTGTAATCCGGATGCTCCTTCATGTGCATGGCTCGCAACCGTTTCGCCTCATCGATGAAAGGGCGCTTCTCAGCCTCGGACATCACCTTCCACTCGGCGCCCAGCCGCTTGCTGATCTCAGAGTTGTGCATTTTGGGGTTCTCCTGTGCCATCTTCCTCCGTTGCCCGCGGGACCACACCATGAACGCGTTCATCGGTCTCTTCACCCGTTCCTGATTCGCTTTGGACCCGCTGTTCGGCCCCGTTTGCCCCGTGCTCGTGTTCGTTTGGGGGCCGGGGGAATGAAGGTCAGTTTCCATCATCATGCTATACATTCACCTGGTTTTAAACTTCGCCACCAACAGAGAAAAAGTCTATTTCAAGATCGGCGCGCACAAGACCGGGTGCGCACGGGACGACTGGGTTACAAAATGAATATTCTAACCCCCAAATTATTCAGGTGCGAGATAAAAAATAATCCGAAAAGGGATATAAAATGTTCTCCAACCAGTATTTCACCCTGTCTTCGCGTGGGCTGGTTCACATCCACTGTGATAGAATGCGCATTGGAGCCACTTTCCCTGTCGGAGTTGAGAAGTTGGTTAAAGCGGCGGCCATATGATGCGCACTGACAGCGGTTAAATGAGCCACAAGCGGCCAATGAGGCTCCAGCAGCAGAGTGATTTGCATGGCGTTTGGTCAGGTGACTAGAGGACCATAGAGGAAGAACACACCGGAGGAGGAGGAGAAGGAGGAGGAGGAGGAGGAGGCGACAGGAGGGTCAATCCCACAAATAGCACCAAGGCATTTGAAATTTCCAAACACGCTCTCAGAGACTTTCAGCTAAACAAAAATAACTAAGATTTGTTAGCAGTGATGTAGTGGGGTGCAGTGTGTGATTATCAAACATCTTGAGGTTTTTTTTAAAAAAAAGAATAGGTGTGGGTGCCCAAACATGAAAATCACTTTAAAATACAGATCCAATATCAAATTCACATTAATACTTTGGATGCTATTATTTTTTTTTTACTCTTTCTAAATCTGTGCAAGAAATTTTACAACACTTCCTCCCATTTTGAACGGGGTATTTTTAAACCCATTGTGCGCCACACACACATGGGCCCAACTGGATTTGTAAGCACTTGAATTACACCACAGCCTGTTACAAAAAAAAACAACAAACAAAAAAAAAAACAACAGCTCACTATCAGACGACTTGATGCTCAATCAGCGCCTCAAAAACCCATTTTTCTGATCTCTCTCTCTCTCTCTCTCTCTCTCTCCCTTTCTCCCCTGCAGGTATGTAATTAAGGTATGTAGTAATAGTAGGTGTCAGTGGGAGAAATTACACACACTCAGTGCGGACGGTGATGTGAGAGGGATTTGGTTAAAAGAGTGTTGGTCTAAGAGGAGAAGCCCCTGAGGATGGATCGCCATAATGACGTGTTATCGCCGGGGCAAAGCGCCGTGATCGCCGTCTGCTGGCGGTGCTGCACGCGCCCTGTGTGTGCAGCTGGAGATGAAAAGAAAAAGGAGCATGTAAACTGCTCGGCTCTTATCATTTTGTGCACTTTTTCTTACGTGGGCTAATGCTTCTAAAGTCCCAAGTTACCCGTGAGAGAGGACCGGTTTATGTGTCTTCAAAACCCGCGCATATATAATCCAGATTTCACAGCTGACCTCCCCTGAAAAGCCCAATCAACCCTTAATTGAAAGGGAAAACGAAATACCACTTCCCCGCGGCGAGACTAACGATTTAATCATTCTATCGTCCTTTGCTGTTTTTATTTTAATTGGAGCTTAGCTTGATGTAGCTCTCTGTTTAGGGCCTGAGGGAGCGGGATCACTCGGACAGATCCATGCGTCCGCTGGTAATAGGGTTAACAGGGTATCACAATGGTCAATAAAACGTTTCCAGTGGTCCAGGGCCATGTGGCTTAAGGCCCGAGGAAGATGATAATATAATGATGAGACCCAGAGAGCTGCAGGGCGCTGAGAGCCAGTGAAGGCATCACAGCAAGAGCACATAGGCACTAAATGAAGCAACAATACGAGAATATTCTTAGAATAAAGGAAATAGCATTTAAAGTGCCTGAATAATATCACTAATTTGTTATCTGACGGCAGTTACTTTAATAAAAAACAGCCTGTGTTAATATATTTTTAAATAAACAGATTTATATTTGTTTGCCCAATCAGGTTTAAAATGGTATTTTCAATATAACAAATACAATTTAGACTTCTTTTTCTTTCTTTCTTTTTTTTTTTTTTTTTTACAGCGCTGACTCTTATTTAAAAAAAAGGTCCAAATATATAGAAATATACGTCATTCACAATCCATCAACAAAAGCATTAAAGCCAAACAATCCGATGAAGTGGTTCAATTAAAAAGAAGACCTGTTGTAACGCTGTACATTTACGCATCTATCGAGAATATTCATGAAATTATTTTTATTATTATTATTATTATTATTGGCTCCCGTCAGTGTGGAGTGGATTTAGGGTTGTAGAGGATTAGCCTTCGCAGTGACACTGGGACCCCGGTGGCCCCTGTTTACTCTCTCTGTCATCCCCCATCAGTCACTCCTCTTTTAACAAACCTCCTTTCAAACCCTCCTCGCTCCTTTGTGCGCGGCCTCTGCAACAGGATGTGCGCACTGCGATGATGGTGCACGACTGACTGGGGCCAAGGGTCAAAGCAGTTATCCATACCCCCCCCCCCCCAACCACCATAAATGAATGAATAACTACATAAATAGAAAAGAGAAAGGTGTTAATAAATGCATCTTAAAGTTTAATGATTATTTGCAGTAGCCATGGTTTAATATCTAAATTCCTTGTAAAGTTTACGAACAAGAAATTAAAAAATAGAAAAAAATAAAAATAAAGACAGACTCGAGACGGATTGTATCCGGGGTCCCCCTTTAACCTTTTCTCCTAAAGCAGTTAACCTAAGCCTGAGCAACAATGTCCACGTGTCGGTGCGTGTGCGTAAAAGCCGGCGCTCAAACAGGGACAGAAAAGGATAAAAAAAAAAAAGAATTGTGATCACCTGCTGATGACCTGGACATAAACTGGCTCCAGCAATTGTTTTAGCGCGCCATTCTACACACCCTGAAATCTAAAGATGTGGTGATCAACCCCCACCACCTCCACCCTCCTCCTCCCACCCGCCTCGTGAAACTAAAAACACCGAGAGACTCATGTAACCTTAATATTTACAGCAACCGAGACGCGTAAAACACATTTGCTAAACAGTTCCATGTTTTTACAGCATGCAACAGACAGATGATTACTGCCCACACCCCCCAGCAGATCAGCAGCCGATAATGTCACCTCGGAAAAATCAAACTGTTGGAGAGCAACTGGTAGCAGCAAGAAGAGCGCGCTCTGTGCAGCCAAGCCCCGGTGCGTCTCTCTTGTCCCAAAATAAAACGACAGCCTGCAGCGAGACACACACACACACACATACACACATTATCTGCACTAAATTGAACACAGCAGCGCGCAGACGTTCAGAAATAAAGGTTGCCAATAAAGCCACTTATTTCAGTGCGCGCAGTGATGAGGAAGCGCTCTGTTTCCTGCATTAAGCCACGAAGAAGAAGAAAAAAATAGATTTTACGCACAGCAGATAGGTTAACTCATAAGGCATCTAAATAGTTAGAAAATGCTTTTTCTGTACGGAATTGTCATGTGCAAACTTACGCATGTTCCCCTCGTTCCCTCTACTCCAGAGCAAGTGGGCAGATTTCTCCCCTCCATACTCCTAAAGCCGTCCTAAACCCTCCAAAGCCTCATGTAAGACCGCTACTCCCACTACAATCTGGCCGCTCGAGTGCCAAGGCCATCCGTGCCCGGTGCCCAAACCCACCACTCCACACACACTGAGGGGCAGAGACAAGAAGAAATGACATTTATTATACACTCTAAAAAAGACAATTCCAAGTTATTGTTTCTCTCTGCGAAAGGGGCTTGCTTCTAACATAATGAAGCGTCTTTTGTGTGCCACAGAACAATACAAAACAAGTATTCTAATAAATACCCACTTTTTTTTTTTTTTTTTTTTTTTTTTTGGCTCTCCAGGATGAATGGGCTGGAGCGGCGGGGTTCTGAAAGGCAGCTGTGCCGCATTCGGGGAGGAGGGGCGAGGACTTGGGGAGGAGCCCCGCACCCCCCCCACCCCCCACCCCTCCCTTCGCCTCCTCCCGGATACTGACTCCCATTACTGATCCTGGAGCAGAAAAGGATGCGAGGAGGGAGAGGGTGGACGGTGGAGGGGGTATTGACTTTGGAGGCTGTTTTTACTGGGGACTTACACTGTGTCCAACAATGTGATCCTCAAATATTGCTTCATACTGTGAAGTCCACAGTATCCAATTAGATTTAGCTTATATGAACCGGCACAGCTTGCAAGCATGTGGCTCTGACAGCTTCCAGGCAGGGAAACATACACACACTCACACACACACACTTTTGATACACGTACACACACTTAGGCAGGGGAGGAAGAAGTACTCAGATCACCAGATTTGGACGTTATCACACTGTTGAGTGTCGAGCGTTTATCAGATGTTATCATCCTATATGACCCTCCAAATAAAACTGAATACTGTGCAATAAATCTAATTACTATATCAGATTTCAGAGTGTGAGATGAGCTATAGTTGCTGGCTATGTCACAAAGTTGGCTCAAATGTGGTTGATGTTTTCTTGGGGTATTTCAACAACTATTTTAAACGATTGAAAAAAAATGTATATATTTTAATGTAATTATTAATAGTTTGAAAGGTCAATAGTAAGTGTAGATATTTCTATTAATGAACTGTTTAAGATGTCAAGTTTTAAAAAAGGGCAGATATTCTCTTAAAATGATCATGTTTTCTGGTTTGTGTTTGAATTTAATGTTATCTCTATTCTCATAAATTTACTTAAAAATGAGCTCACATGGAATATAAGACAGAGCTGAGATTATTGAAGGTTTCCTATTTCTGCACAGATTCAGATTCAGTTTGGAGATGCAGCAACCACCAAGAGAAATAAGCAATCGGTCAACTCAGACAAGAATAACTGCCATGAATTTTTTAAAATTATAATTATAATAAATTGTTTAAAATGCTGTTTTTTCGGCTCTTTATATTTGAGGATTTTGTGCTTTTCTTTGCTTTACATTATATTAAAGTGAATATCTTCCAGCTTAAACTGACAGAACATAACACTTAAAGACATCACCTTAGACTCTGAGAAACTGGGATGGACATTTTTTTTCACTATATTCTGACATTTAATAGACCAAATAATGAATAAAGAGAATAATCAATGTTAAAAAAAAGCAGTTAGCTGCAGCCGTACGCAGCCCTGTCAGCATCTGTGTGAGACACACGCAGGTCTGCTCCTCTCTCCTCTCTCCTCTCTCCT
>JAOWBC010000002.1:17307196-17319510 GCA_028566105.1 Hypoplectrus providencianus | reverse complement strand
CTCCTCTCTCCTCTCTCCTCTCTCCTGGGGATGATTACCTCACAGATTAATTCCTCCTCAGTCTAACCCTCACACGTCCCGTTTGTTTTGCAAACAGAGGAGCTGGCTGAGCGGCTCCTTCACTGTTAATGAATCAGGCACACTGCTGCCTGCCTGTTGCAGCCTCCTGGCTTCAGGGCTGCACGAGCTGCCAGACTGCCTGACTTGTAGCTGATGTAGCTGGCAGGTGTCGATGCCGCTTCGCTCACCCATCTGCTTACTGCTGGAGCCAAGGTGAAAAAATTTCTGTGTCCTATAAAAGTAATTTCCAGGCCTTCTATTGTGCAGCGACAATAGTGTAGAACACAGGGTGGCAACAAATCAGAGTCTTGGAGATGTTTCGGTACAAAAGTGATCATTCATTGTTGTATAATGACTTGATGAGCTAAACTGGACAGCAGGCAAGATTTAGTGGTAAAAAAAAAAGTGTATGAAAGCACGCACATACAGACAATGAAAATAGAGCGTCTCTTCCACCAGGGTATCAGATTATAAGGTAAACATTTCATAACACAGGTGGATCATTATCATTACCCCCTGGTATGAAATGTCAAGATAAAGCTTTACTCAATGATGTGGTTAACCAAGCTTTTCATATACGTTCTGCTCAGGACAAAAAATCTCTTCTGGGCAGATTAAAACATCTTCTACGTCCTGTCATTTTTACTCATTCAGCTGAGATCACTTTGTCACTTTGCGATGATGTACTGCATCAAATAAGCACTATACACATGAACCACGTGAGCAGGAGATTGACAGAAAGTGGTAAAGCGAAGTAAAAGGCAATGCTGGGAGAGAAAGACAGCGAGCGAGAGAGAGAGAGAGAGAGAGATCAGGTTGGGTTCAGGCCTAAAAGCGTCGAGGGAGGAGAGAGCCAATCGGCTAAAAGCAGAGGTCTAAGCTCAGTTCATATGGCCTCTCTCAAACACACAAATCTCCATAACACAACACTCAAAAACATAAAGACCTCCAAAACAGCAAGGCAACAACATGCCTCATCAAAAGTCAAGGGATTGATACACACTCTGGATTTTATTTGCTCTTTAGCTCCGTCTTAAACAATGACTGAGGACGACTCAGTACTGAAAACTGCCGCACACACTAAGAAAGCATGTAATCTGCTGTGTTTGATACGCCTTTTTTTACACAATTTGAACAAAATAGAGAAGAACAGGAAGAGTTTGTTGTCCAACAAAGTAGAAAATTGTCTTTAGTACACCAGAACACAAAAGCAGCATTGAAACATACAATATAAAAGACAATAAAAGACATTATGCTCATGCTGGGTTCCTATGAGAGCTTTGATTCACAACCCTTTTTTCTTAAGGGACTCTGTTTCTATGCTGTAAACTCACTCGGTGACATATTTTGTGGATATTTTATATTGTATTCAATCTACAACAATAAAACAATAACCAACTGTATACAAACCCCAAAACTGAATGCATTTACTGCAGGAAGTTCATGTAAAACAAGCCATTTGGTTGAATTTGGAGCCGATTATTTCCTATGAATATTGCATAAGATGAGTTTTTTTTTTCTATTTTTAGGACTGTTAATACAGTTTTTATATTATGTAGAAATATTCTTTATATTTAATTATCATAAAAACATAATAAGCTTCTTTTCTGCCAATTTCAGTATTTTTTTCTCCCTGAGACCTTGACATCCCATCATGCTATAAGCTTTTTGACTGTTTTTATCTTGTATCTTTATCTTGACTATCAAAAAAGGAAAAATTCACCTTTCACAATAAAGTTCGTTGTAGGCAAAAGGACACCTAGAGAATGAGGAACAACACAGCAGTAAAATTTATTTTAAAAAAATTCTAAAGATGATAAAACATTACAAGAGCAAATAAAAAGGATCCAGTGTGGAGACTAGTTAGCGATCGCTAACACCAGGATTCATGAAGGACTTATTTGCATTTTTTGGTAAACGGCTTCATGCATCGGCATCAGTTTTAGAGCAGGACGGTAAGCCCAAACTGACAAAGTGAAAGTGTGATTTTTTTGACAGAGAGAGCATAACATGCCATTCAAATCTGGGGCACCCTTGTCTACAAGCAATTTGTCCTTTTGTTGCTCCATGTGCTCTATTTTCATCTTCTTCTCTTGGTAGAATTGTAAGAGAAGAGCATATAAGGGCTTGATGGAGTGGTGAGTCAGAGACAGGATGACATGAACAAGTGGGAAAGAGTGTAAGAAAAAGATAGCGGGAGAGAGAGAGAGGGAGAGAGGGAGAGAGAGAGAGAGAGGGACCAGGGAGGCCAATGTCAATCCCACAGCAAACAGCAGTGGATAATCATGGGCTTTAGGAAAACACTGTGTCCATAATGCTATTACTCAGGATTACCTACTCCAGCAGAGAAGGCGAGACTCTCTTCACAATGTGCCCCAGACCTTTCAGATAATCATCTTATCACAGATGACAAACCCAGAAGAAACATCCCATTATTCAAGAAGAGGGAAAAAAATCTACAGCATGTTTGGATGAAGACATATTGTAAGCCTAAATTATTCGAGTGGAAAAATATCAGATTTTGAAATTAGCACGCCACTCGCTTCCCCCCTCTCTCTCTCTCTCTCTGTCTCTCTATTTCATTCTCTCACTGTCTCTTTCTCTCGGGGCGCTTTCTCCTTTTCCCGCAGGGCAATTAGAGACAAGATTTTATGCATTGTTCAGCTTATCAATTAGCCATAACACCTTCCCCTCTGATTGGTCTGTAATGAACGTAATGGTTTTAACAGTCAGGAGTTGCAACTCTTAGAGGTGCTGTGCTAATGGTGTCGCCACGGCCAGGGAGTCACAGTAACAGCTCTGCGGAAAAGCAAGAAGGAGGAGGGAGAGGAGACGTGAGGAGAGGAGAGGAGAGGAGGGGGGGAGTCAGCTCTCCCTAACACATCTCTAATTAGAGCTCACAGTCAGTCATTACTGATGTAATAGGGTGTAACACTAATGGCTATCAGGCAAGCCCCCACAAACAACAGAGGGGGGTTCTTGTAAGGTGAGAGGAGCAGAAAATTTATGGAGGAGGGAGAGAGAGAGAGAGAAAAAAATAAGAGATTATGGTGAGAAGACGAGGTGAAATGGAAAGTTGGGGGAGTGGAGGCGGGGAGGGAGGGTCAAGGAGCGAGGGGAGTGATTAGGGGAAAGTGCGCCAAGCAGCACAGAAAGCTTTAAAGTACACTAGTCAGACAAGGTCAAGGCCCATTAATGGAAAAATCTCCCTTTGATGATGGTGAAATCTGTCATGTTGGACATTGCCCAGATAGAGAGATTGACAAGACAAAAAATTAGATAAGATTTAAGGCGGTATGAGCAGCCGGGCGGTTCGGGAGACAGAAAGACAGCCGGAGGGACTGTGAGGGAGACGGACGCTTAGTTAACCACTTTGGCCCTTTAGACCTTGTTAGCAATGATGCACTCTGCAGACCGTTCAGCTGGTGATGCATGTTTTTACACTTCAGCACCGAATTGCAGTGACTGTAGCCCAACAGAGAGGAGAGGAGGGCTGGATGACAGGAAACCACTGTTAGAAACACAGAAGGAGAGCTTCGAAGAGAGTTTTCTCCTCACTGCACCTCACCGTCTCAGAGAAAGGACTGAAGTCTGGGGAGCTATTTATAAGTGATTTATCAAGTGATTAAAAAGATTGTGATGGAGGCTAAGGATGAAATAAATTGTAACAATATAAAGAGCAACAAAGTCTGCAAATAGAGGAGAGGAGTTACATTTTAAGTTAGTTTAAATATGTTAACTAATGTAAATGTGGTGGAATGTAAATTAAAACATTTACTTACTACTACTAATAAATACGACTGTAAAGGTTTAAGTTAATTTTACTTCAAATTTTCCATTTTATGTAACTTTAAACTTCTACTCCACTACATTTTGAGGCAACATGTACTTTTTACGGGCCCCACAGTGGCGCAGTGGTTAGCTGGTTCGCTGGCCACCTGTCCTGGGTGTACCCCGCCTCTGGCCCCAGGCCGGCTGAGATAGGCACAGCCTCCCCGTGACCCGGGATTACCTGGATAAAACGGTTAAGATAATGAATGAATGTACTTTTTACTTCACTACATTTAGCGCGGAAAAAAATAATAATCAGAAGCATTACCCCCTTAAAACATGGTCTGTTTTCCAAATTGAACAAAGTCCTTCTGATGCCTCAACCTGACCAAGTAGCTTCATTAACCATGTTTTAAGCTGCTATATCAAATTAAATCATGTTATATGAAGATAAGCTCAAGTAGTTAACAACGTACCAATATTCTGCTCAGCTATTTTAAATGGCATTCTGCCCAAGTAGATGTGGTGGAGGTCAAGGGGGACACTGATGTTTCAGCATATTTCTGTTGTTGGTGTAAACAAGCATCGGAGTAAAGCACTGCTTTTGGTTATAATTGCCATTTACAGCTGAAATAAAAACAACAAACGCTGTTCATTTGTTTAAATGCAGAATAATATAGGATTTGCCTGTTGCAAGCAGTAAACACAACATTCACCGTTGGTCCCCTTTGGCGGCCCAACAGCTCCAGAAGCACAGGACCCCTGACCACAGTACAGCCCACCTCAGAGTGGCTCTCTCTGGACCAGTTTAGTCCGCTTGGTGTTTCACCTGCCTACATTTTGTCGCAGCTGTGTTTGTTATTTTCACAGCTTCCTCTCGGATGCACGCTCACAGTCTGGCACCTGATCGCTACGTTTTCTTACAGAGTCCACCCCTCACACCGAGCAGCTCTTTGTAGATACACACATCGACACACACTCCTCGTGGGTCAACAGTGATGACTGACAGGGAATAACTCATTCTGCCTTTAAGGTCATGACAAGATCACAGGAGGAATTTCTGGCTCAACTTAACCAACTTCTCAAAAGATACAAAATAAGTGGAAAAAGTCTGAAGAGGTGAAAACTCCAGCAACAAGTGTGCAGCAGTGGCACAACATCATTGTGAGACTGATGTGTTTTGGCTTGTGACCTTCATCAGGATCATCTATAAAACATTACAAAGAAGTATGAAGAAAAAAAAAAGCCAATTTCAATTTATAGAATTCATACACTTGTGTTTGCATGGCTGGCTGTCCTTTGTATCTTGGCTCCATTATAAAGATGTTTTTTATAATACTGGATTGTGACCCACCAAGGTAAAGAGCAAACAAAGCAAAACTTAATCAACAGCAGGATAGCAGGTCAAATGTTCATGTTCAATGACCCTGTAACCCTAATTAACAGTCCTAATGTTCTGCTTGAATGCAAGTGAGCTGGATACAAAACAACCTTTACAAACATATTTTGGGGTATGAAAACAAAGCAGCTTTTTCTTTACAACTAACAGCACAGGGCAGCTAGTTTTAAAGGCTTCTGAAAGAGGGCACCAACACCGCCTGAACATCCCTGCTGCCAAAAAATATTAAACTGAAGAGCAGGTAGTGCTGCAGTCTGGACTCAGCAGGACGGTGGACGGGAAACGACAAAAATAAAACACATCCAGTGGAAACATTATTGTTATTGTGGACCATGTAAATGCACTACACAATTCCTAAAGCGTAGAAGTATAACTCACAGACAATTATTCATTTATTCATTCAGTTCATAATCTGCCAAACACACACAAAAAAGGCAAAAACATGCATGCATTCAGTCTCCCATAATGGTTTGATGTATATATAGATCAGTTCCTACAGTTTGCTGCGACTCCACCAAGGATTCAGTGTTGGACCTTGGAGGAATATCGTACACTGTTACCTACTGTGCAGATCCGAACCACAATGGCAGCAGCTTGGCCTTTGAGGGAGCTGCAGGACTTCGGGGGGGGGGCCTCTATTCCTAAACTCAGCCTTGAACGTGTGTGTGTGTGTGTGTGTGTGTGTGTGTCTGACACTTAGGGGGGCTCCTCAGTTGCCAAACTATAGTCCTCACCCAGAATTTGAAATAAGGTCATCGTCCCCGGGAGGGCCCAAGTCAAAGCCTCTCCTCTTCACCTGCCCTTTAACTCTCCTCTGCGCCTCCTTCTCTTAATTTAACTCTTCACCTGGGGCCCTTGAGTCCTTTCCTCTCCCTTCATTTCGCCTTTGTTTATAAGATATTTTTGCATAGCTCAGTTGAATATTATTCATTGGTATGTTGTGGCATTATATAATGAAAAAGTTCTGACTCCTGTTATTTCAAGTCTGGGGAATTTAACATCATGGGGCAGACTTTCCTTCAGATATCACAGTGAAAGAGTTTTCTAATTTACTGTATATAAAGAGCATGAGACATTCGATGCGCGGTAAATGGCTGAACCTACCGACAAAAGAAAGAAAAACAATCAGACAAAGAAGACTGGTCAATGGAAATCAAATCTTTAACAAACTCAGAAACAGAAAACCTCGATCAGGTGCAGAAGTTTTGCCAGATAACTTGTTCCTATTTATCCCAGTTGCTTGCGTTGAAAGTGCAGGAATAGATGAGGGACAACAAACTCAAAAAGGGTGAAGTTTTCTAGAAATTAACCAAGAGTTATCCTTATGTATTTCACTACAAAACCTCAAATATGAGACAGCTGGCTGGAGTGAGATGTCAAATCATGTTTTCTGTTAAAAAGCACACATGCAGGAAGATAGCACGAACACTAATCACACACCTTTTTAGTGGTTATGTCTCTGGTCTTGAGAACACAGATGATTGTGTCGCTTACTGTTACTGAACACAGTTTTGAACAAAAGCAGACTAGTTGTTTTTCAAGCTGAAGCAATGTAATATTTTTTTTAATCAATCAAATAACACCCAAATCCAAATTTTTTTGTTAAATAATCCATTTATTTAGTATGTAGCAGTGTAATAACCATGATAATATACAGCAAGGTGTTCATGTTTGTGAAAATAAATCAAATAACCTTTAAGATGAGCTCCAGCAGCAGCAGCAGCCAGGTTCTTGCTGCGGTAATGACCTGATGGCTTGCTGTACATTATCCCTTCCTGACATATGCCTTTGGTATGTTTCACAGATAAACACTCCCCAAAGACAGCATGAGCACCACAGAAAAGGAACATCACAATGACTCTTCAGTCCTGTTTCTATTATAATCGTCCTCTACCTCGACAGTTGCTTGTTTTTGTTTGTGTTTTTGTTTTTGTCTTGGTCTCTACAAAAAAAAGAAGAAGCTTCCAGTAATGCTATTGGGCCTTAAAGCTGTAATTTGATTGGAGAAATGAATTTTATGGATTAGCAAAACAATAAAAACAGAAATGGCATCATTAGTAGATAAGGCAGGTAATAAGTGTATTAAAGCTCGTGGCGCGGTGTGTGTCTGTGTGTGTGCGTGTGTCTGGAGCAGCACAGATGCATATCCAATAGGACGCAGAGTGAGCAGGACAATAACAAGCGATTCTTATGCTAATCAAGGAGGCCATTAATGTTTACATTCAAAATCAGGCCATCCAAAGAAATACATTCACTCCCTGCTAAACTGGGATAATTAGTTCCCTCTTAAACCCATATTCCATTAACTCAGGTGAATCCATCTGAGTTTCATCAAATTTCTGCTTCATTTTGCATGATAATGCAATTTAAAAGCAAATGACATATTCAGACTACTCTGGCAGGGAGAGCACCTATGAGGAAATAATATATGTGTAAAAGGGCTTTTTGTTCCATTTTAACATCTATCTGTAAATATTTAAAAGTGTTTCCCATAATTCAGCGAGACTGATTTATGCAAAAATTAAACTGTAAACAGCTTATTGGAGATTAGCGACTGATGTATTAAATGCTCCATGCTGGGTTGCTGCACACTTTGTATAAATGACACCTTATATTACAAAATGACCATGACGCTGTAAGGTTGACAATATGTGTATTTTCTCAGTTAAAGGGGGAAATATCTGCACAGAAAACATCAGCGGGTAAATAACAGACGACCCTCAGCTGCTGTTTGGTGAGGGACGTGTTTCAGCGTCTTCACAGCAAGAGGAGGAGAGGAAAGAGGAGATGTAAGGGTCTAATGATCTCCTCCTCCCCTAAAAAACACATTTCCATTTAATAAACTCAGTTATCAATTAAGTCTGGATGAAAACAAACTTTTTCAAAGATTCAAACACAGTTAATGGAACAAAACTGTTGGATCATAGTTTGGGTTAAAATCAGCTGACTGTTTCTGATGTTTAGGAAACAATGTGACATGGTCAGAGTTAGTAACAGATGAGGGCTCAGGTATAAAAGAGATTACTGCAGTTTATTGAAATGCATCATCCTTCAATAACAGATCTGATATTCTCAAAGAGGTTTCCTGCAAAATCTGGCAACCCTTTGTAGCTCATATTGACACATTGGCTGTCATTGAAGAAATTGTAGAATCTCTTAAGTGAGCCTTTTATTAAAACATTTTTGTGACTGTGGAGTTTTTCCATTATTGTTGGGTAGGTTACATGGATCCTAATGTTGTTGGAGGACAGGTGTGAGTACAGCCTCGTAGATGGTTTGGAGGTTTATTTTGTCACCATTATTGCACCATTTAGTATGTTAGTGTTAAAAGTTTTGCGAAGAGATTTGGAAGAAAAAAAATGTTTGCGTCTCCTGAGGAACCAGAAGTTTACATTGAGATAGTTAAGCAACAAACACATAAAACGCCTGGCGCTGAGACATTGTGTCACTTTCCACTAGCTTCATGTATAGTGGCCTTTCAAAATAAATGTACATGTTCAAAGGAAACAGGTAACTTTATGCAAAAAAAAACTGCATGACAAAAGTTTTGGTATGAGAACAAGAACATTGTGCAGGTTGATTCCAGATAACAACAGGACTTGTCTCCTGTCAAAGTCCAGAGTTTGTTTGACTCATCCAGTTTACTTTGGGCTTCTTCTATTAATTTACTGTTTACAGTTCACAGTGTTAATGTGTTTAACTGACGCGGATGTGTTTACATAAAAGGTATTTAGGGTCAGTGTGTGACGGGTTGAGAATGAGACTGAGCTGCTCAGGACCCAGGAATCTTTGGGTTGTGAAAGAAGAGACATTTCCACTAGACAGCAACGGACGGGGCACCAAACTGTTATGTCTGTGGTTGAGAAACACCGGGATTCAACGTACCTTTGCAGAAACGCACAATGCCGACATGTATTCTGGCGTCTGGGCTGTAACAGTCGAGCAGCATTCAGAAGCAAAGCCCTCCAACTTTCTGCACCAAAGCACAAAAGCCCAAACAGAAAACTTGGCTTGGGCAAGCCACTTTTCCCATGGTGTGTGAATGTGAGTGTGTTTGTGTGTGTGAGTGAATGCTGGAGAGAGAGAGTGTGTGTGGCAGAGATTGTAATTTTACTTCACAAAAACCCCTAAAATGATCAAAATGCAGCTAATTTTCCCCACTCCTATTTTACCCTTTACGCCTTTATCTGTGTTTTCATATGTATTCTTTTATAACAGACATTTACTGTGCAGAAAACACTTATGATTTATATAGGTGGGTAGCTTCACATGTCTTGTAAGCGCACACACACACACACACACACACACACACACACACACACACACACAAATACGCACACACAGTGTAATGGATAGGAGCTGGCTGAGGGCGTCTGTCAGGGGCGACTGTTCTAATCAGAGCAGTGGGGAGAGAGATAAAGGAGAAAATAATGAGTGTGGCATCAGGCCTTTCATAGCGCAACAAAAGGCCACGGGATCAGATAGACAGACACAATGTGGAGAGGAGAGGAAGAGAGGGAGAGAGAGGGAGAGAGAGAGAGGAGGGATGGGAGGAGGCTGAGGGGGAGAGAGGGAGAGAGAGAGAAAGAAAGAGAGGGTGGAACGGGTTTGCTAATAAGCCTTCTTGCACTGTAGGTGATGTAGGCAACAGTAGGCGACATTATGAAATGCAAGCTTATGTCTGGCTTCGCTCGGAGGATGCCATCGAGTGGGATGGATGGAAGTTTCTATGACAACATCAATCATTTTTGCACAGAGTAGTCCTTCAGCGGGAGCTGATTATGAATGCATGTCTCCCCGTACACATCCTTTCATTTTCTGTCTCAAAATACTTTGTCGGCCTCGTGCCCTCTTTCTTCCTGCTGATTAGTGCTGCTTCATTTACTGTGTGTGTGATAATTTCCAGTCATCCTTTGATTATTAATGCTTAATTTACCCAGATTACACTCCTTTGATTATTAATGCCTAATTTAGCCTGATGACTCCAATCATTAGATGGTGCCCAAACTGAAAGCAAACAACCTCAGTGGTCTTCCAATGTACCGATACAGCCTCTTCTAACAGATAATGATACTGTTCAGAGGAGCCGGCGGGGCTGTGAGTGTTAAGTCAGTGCCCACGTTTTTTACCCAAACTCCCATCAAACTTTAAAGAGAAAAGAAATACTAATTAGAAACTGCAAGCTAGGAGAAATGAGCAGGCAGACTCAGAACAGAAAATCCTATTCAGAGACTTAATGAGCTTGTCGAAGCTGAATAATTGATTTCTAATTCTAGCCTGCAGCTGTTGACCCAACCAGGGAGTGTTTTCAATGGAGCTGAAATATGTTGCGCTCTGACTTGGCACTGTTGGCTTTCTGGTAGCAGAACCATTACCAAATGTCTTCCTCGCACTTAAAGGTCTTATTTAGACTCAGACATAAAGTTTGCGCATTTAATTACTTGACTTCGGTGCACAAACAAACAGAAACGGGCCCTCCCTTTGAAATGCATCACAGGTAATTCCCTTGACAACTTAATCCTCCTTCAGATCTCGTTTAATATTTTAGACTGGACACAATTTAATAAAAGGCGGTTTGATTTAGAGCTGTGAAAGCCCAGCGAGGTAAACTCTCCCAGCGTATAAAGCGTTGGGAACCGAGCTCCATATCAGATTGTAGGTGTTTTATGTTTCGTTCATTTGCTGCGGAGTGATTCTTTGTTGCCCTGTGTGGACGATCATATCCTGGGGGCTCTGGGGCAGGAGCAGCACAGAGCACCCTGTGTGTGAACCACAGCCGCCCAGCGTCCCTGTAAGATGACCTCACGGAAAATAGGCCTAATTATTGCCGTGACAGCCCATGCTATCATATTCTGCCAGATCAGTCACTACATAGGAGAAAGGGGGGGGGGGGAGAAAAATTAACAGAAATATATACCACCGTGCCACCAAACCCCCCCTAAACTGAGCCCATTTATTTTTAATACCCTAATCAGCAGGTCCCAAAGGGGGCTTGGCTCTCACTCACCCGCACAGACAGACACAGGTGAGTACAGGTAAGGCAGCAGGGAGAGGAGGAGGTGCACGGGGAGAGGTGAGGCTTCAACTGGAGAAACTTAGCTTCAGTCACTGTGCATCCTCTGACAAAATAACTTGCATGAACATTTATCCACACAACCGGTTTCAGGGAGATGCGTTTTTGCAGAAAACTCTCCTCGTGTTCAGTAGATAACGGAAGAGACGATAAAGTGGTGGCAGAGCAGAGAAGAGACAGGGGGCAAGGAGGACACTATAATTACAAGATATGGAGTTTAAGGTAGACAGCAGTGATTAACTCAAGGACTGTCCCTATTCCTGCAGCCATAGTCATTAGGGCTGGATCATTATATGATAGATTTCAGGGCTATTTGCCTGGTTTTGTTCCCAGAGACTGTATTACGAGAGACACCCTGGGAATGGGACATACTACACCAATAGCTACCTCCGTGAGAAAAACACGGCAAATATCAATGCTCCGCGCCGAGCTCCGGGTGACACCAGTGTTCTTACCTGCCTGCTTTCACGCCACAGGACGAAGCAGCAAAAGAAAAGAAGCATTTTGTCCCGGATGGCAGTGCGGGGAATTACCCAGCTCCTTTAGTCTGAACTGGAATTTTGCTCCATGCACTTTTAAAAAGGAGAGTTAAACCAGTTTGAAAATATTATTTTCATTTTCTCAACAATTTTGAGTTTGAAAACCCAATATAAAGGATTAAATATATAATGTAGTTGTAAAAAGAAACATTGGTCAACACTGATATTGTGTATTTACTAAAAAAAAAAAAATTAAAATACAAGAAAACTTTGGAATGTGACATGTTTATGTATGAAGAAGCAATCTGTTTGCACCAGTGGTTCAACAGGGATATTGTGGCTGAAATATCCAATAAGGCAGAAAAACAAGTGGTGAGAGAGGCTAACATTATCTAAACCAGTTCATCTGGTGGTAAAACTAAAAAAAAACAATTGAATCTGTAATGTCAGTAATCAGCCCTTATTGCAAATGAACACATGAGAATATATTTCCAAGAAAAACTACAGCATCGGGAAGCTGTTGTCAGGAAAT
>JAOWBC010000002.1:17278895-17291813 GCA_028566105.1 Hypoplectrus providencianus | reverse complement strand
TTTTTTTATTTTTCTTTGTCAATCAGTTTGTTCCTAATATCTTTTTTAACTTCTTCTTTCCTTTTTCTTTTCAAATAAATAAATAAATAAATAGAGATTTTAACACTTATTTTAATGTTGTTTGTCTATCAGCATTCAGGACACTGTGCACAGTGATGAAATGGACAAAGCGTCTCAGTACTTTATGTTCTTGCTTGGTTATTGCTGAAACAAATTCAATTTGGCTCTGACAGTGTTGACCTCAGCTTAAAAACAAACATTAGAGTTCTTTAATTGCCAAATTAAAGCTTTCTGAAGAAACTAACGAACAACGTAACGTCTTATTTTGGAGCCTAATGGCCCTGCTCACACAAACGTCTGAGTGTTGCCATGTAGAATCATTGTGACGCAGTAACAGCGCACCTTGAGCACCACATACACAGTCCACAGACTATATGTGGAGACGGTAGGGGTCGAGTACCGCGAGGCTAATTAGTTTTCTAGCAGATTATAAATGAGACTATTTTACAGCACAATATTTCTCACTGTGGGTTCAGGGCCGCGACCTTAATGCGGAGTCTTTTTCTCCCACCTCCATTTCTCACTTCTCTGTCTTTCACTTTGCAAAAAAAATTACCTTCCTCCCTCCGCCGTTCAGACAAAACTATTTGAAAGGACATGAAAAGGGACACTGCAGTATGTACAGTAAGCCATAATCACATAACGCTACTGACAAGGACACAAGAGAAGTGAAACCAATTTCTCTTCGATATAGGCGCAAGCATTCAGTCGCATTAAATTCCAGGTAGAGATGGCAAAGGGCATGAATAGATGGGGGTTGCGCTGAAGCATTTGGTCTCATGTTGAGAGCCTGCGCCACACATGAAAGTGCATACTTATGCACGCTCTCCAGGTTACACGGGCAAAAACTGTACATTGGTTTTGAGTGGAGCCGGAATTGCCTTGATATAAAATGGAGTAGAAATGTTTACTTTTTTCCAGCATCATCTCAGGGCCATGCAGCTCTCACCGCTGTGCTAATTACAAGCTTATTAGTCAGGAAGGACTCAGGTGCTGCAGAATCCTTCAGTGAGGGACATCTGCGGCTGACAGTGCCTGGAAGGCCGTGTCATCCAGCCTCAATGGCTAATGAACAAACACAAGGATTTTCTCTCAGATTCATTATCGTCACACTGAATGAATTCCAGGTCCTTTTAGTTGTCGTTCTCAGCATATTATCTTCCCATCAGCCTGTCAATCAACCCTCAGCCCACAAACAAACCCCTTTCTGCCGACACAAACATAGATGCACGCAGTCGAACACACCCAAGCGCGCACAAAAGGCGCACACACACACACACACACATACGCTAACGCAGAAAATCTGATCAGCTAATTAAGATGTGGCGGCTGAGTGGGAAGTAAACTCAAACAGGACCGGACAGATGTCTCACTCTGGTGACTTCAAAAGGGAAATAAAGAACACAGGGCCATGTAATGTGATTTAGATATAATGCTTCCAGGTCAGGGGTGAGGCTCGACCGCTGGGCAGTGGGAGAGCAGCTGACAGGCGTGTAACTAACCATGACGGATGGGAATTCAATGGACTGCCTACACTACACACTATGAGCCCGATGGGAACAAATTACGTGGCTGACCACCTTGTTGGCTACAGCTGAGAGGAAGATTTAGTTGTTCCCTGGAATTTTCTTTTTTGACACATGTATGGATAAATATAATCACAAGACAAGTGTTGTGAGGAAAATCCTCTGTGACCCTGCAGGAGTTTGTCCAGTCACAACACAATGAAATGATGATTAATGAGAGAAAAATGTGTGCATTCAAAATCTGACAGTGAGGAGGCAGTTTCCACTGGTGAGCTGAAGGATGAACTCAAAAGATGGTGTTTTTTTAGTGGACTGAATGAAGAAAAGAAGTTTTAACAAACTGATACTAGTTTCTAGTTACTGATAATAGTTACTGATAAAGCACTCAGATCATATGGGATGAATTCTCATCAAGATGAGGGTTTTATGATAACAGACTTGGTTCTGCTCAAAATGAGTGGAAATGTGGGATCTTCTGAGAATGAGAACTGGTTCAAAACTGAAACTTACTTGGAGACTGGAAAACAAGACTTACAAGTAAGAATATATAAAAGTCTGAAAATCACAAGAACAATAATATGGAAATGAATGGCATAATCACCTGAACCGCTGAAGCTTCGGAAACTTCTGATTTACAAATTTACCAGCTAGCAAAATCACACCATTCCCCCATCTAAAATGTGTCGTTTTATCTTACTATGTTACCATAGTTCTGTCTCAACGAATGTCTGGGAACCCCTGGAAATTATCTTGCACCTGACATTAACTATCACTGGTTTAAATGCTCAAACAACCACAAATATTCTTTGTAGCATTTCATTGTTGTTTTGACATTACAACTTAACACACATAGCCATAGGAACGATCTCTCAAACCACCCAACCAGGTGCTGGCTGCTTTTTCCACAAACGTAAATTTTTTTCCACGTATTAAATATTTAAAAATGAGCTGCAGTAGCACTATTATTTGTATCTCCATTTACAAAAAACTGGTGTTATTGTTGGCGATACATATTTTGTAATCATACTTTTATTTCGTCACAATGATGAACAATGAGGCTATTCAGCAAAGATCTAAATTATTATCCTGGTTTAAATTCTTTCTTGCACGCTTGTAGTGGAAAAAAGATTCTCTGGATGTCAACAAAAAAAAAAAAAAAAAAAAGACAAAGACATTTTCTGAATCCCAGGTGAGTGCTAAGGAGGCGATGAAGGAAGTGAAGAAGAGCATCAGGAAGCAGGAGGTGAGAGAAGGAATTAGGGCAAAGAAGGGTTAAAACATTTTGCCTATTATGCTCCCACTCTTTCCTGCACTGTGAGAAATTAATAGGAGAAATTAGCGAAGCAATTACCACTTTTAATTGGACTAATTCTTCTGGTCCTGTCACAGCTGCATCCAGAGGAACACTTTCAAACCTCCTCGTACACGTCTTTTTCACCCTTTCACAAACGCTGTTATTAATTTCACAAATTTCCGTGGACCTCTTTTAGCCTTTGACACCCGAGCCATCGCGGGTGAACTGCTGTCAGCTTCCACTAGATTATTATCTCCCGTTCGTTTCTCTCCGTGTGTCTCTTACACTGACGCACGACTCCCTCCACCCCTCTGAGCTGCATCACTTCTTCCTCTCCTATTCTTGAAGGAAGGAGATAATGGTGCAGCCATTTATTGCGGAAATTGGAGGAAAATGGTTGCAATTAACAAATGAGTTTTAATATTGTGTATGATCATTTTTGGACAAACATACTTTGATAATTATGTTCGACCTTTTCAGCTTATTACAGGCAACCTGTGCTGTCGAACATTGTAGGCGTAGTATCTGTTGTAGCGGATTTATAGAGAAACTACTGTACAAAATCATGAAAACCAAAGACTTGGTAGGCTTTTAACAGTAATACAGGTTATTATTTTTTTTATATGTATATATGGTGTTGTGCATCATTGTGGATAATAACTTAATGGCTCTGCCACAACACCATTTCTTACAAAGCTGTTTAAATTCACTTTTCTTGATTTTGTCCGGTATTGCATTTATATCACCAAGTTCACAGTTAAAGGTCTTGTTGAACTGGACTACATTATATTGAGAGGTATTTGTAAGTTAGTGTTCTACCCACTTATGTACATCACAGGGGGGCAGAATATAAGGAGGTTTTTAAAAGGTTTTGAAGCAGATGGCCATGTTCAAATGTTGCAGAGATTTCTCAGTCTTGATCATGTGAGGAGGAGCCACTTTCTTTATCCTTTAATGCTACAAACCACAAAACACAAGGAATGAAAACTGATTGAACTGGTGGAGTGTGCTTATATCTGCATCAACAATCAGCCAAGATATTGGCATATTGGATATAGGGCAAAAATCCAGTATCATGCATCCCCACATTGGAGTGCACAAGTCTACTTAATAAAAAGGCCACAGAGTTAATTGGCTGGCTAATGAGCTAATTACAGCAAACAGTAATATATGATGCACCTGATTACTGCTGCACTGATGAAATCTGACCACAGATCTACAGCAAGACTCCTATGCACCCCCTGCCTTAAGTACTCCACTTATTTGATTCGATTTGTTGGTTTGATAGCACCACATGCATCAGCAGTCAGTGGCTAGGACGACGGCACAGAATTGATAGAAAGGATGTATTAGAAATAAAGCAAGAAATCGCAGTTTTTGCTCTTAACGTGGAGAAGGATTACAAAATGAAAATGCAGACACTCTTTCAGGCAAAGAATGGCTCAATAAGTCCAGGTGAACATTTGTTAACTACACTGTACTCCTGTTAACACTGAAATTCAAGGACATTTGAAGTACTTCCAAGGTACTTAAACCAAAGATTTGCAAACTCTCAAGGGCTTTATCATAATCTAAATTGTTTGAATAAATTACATTTTGAAAAATTATATTTAGAGAGTTAAAGGATGCCCAAAGTAATTTACCAGCACTTATCAATAAAAAAAATGATCACAGGACTATTTCATTTCAAATATTAAAAGACTTTTTGGAAGGGCGTCCAGGTGGATCAGTGGTAGAGTGCAAACCACTAAGGTGGAGTCCTTGTTGCTGCACGTCTTCCCCTTTCCATTCTCTCTTTCACTGTCCAATTAAGCATGGAAATGGCCTAAATAAAAAGATTTCTGGAGTGTTTGAGCAGATGAAATACATGATAATGCAGAAATTTAAAGTCAAGCAAATTCCTAACCTTGAACATGCTTATAATAGAGCATTTTCTACACTTTGTTTAGAGCCAGTAACACGCAGGACAGATATGTGCAAGGGTAAGACAAAAAGCCAATGATTTCAATGTTTGATTTGACAAAAACAACTGATCAGCGGACAGAGTAGGAGCTCCCGCCCCCGCTGTGTCAGTGGAGACTCGGTTACTGTTACTCAACACTGCGTCTTAGTGATCCATTGATTAGATTGATCCCCGAGTGTTTCACTTGAGTCAAACTGTATTTTTCACAGAGGCCGGGGCGACGGGAGCATCTGTTGCCCCCGATAGCTTTGACTTATTTGACTTTTCCTGACACAGAGAGATGGCCTCCTGCTTTGAAGCCTCTCAGATACGTTAGCCACAATACGTTAACCTGGGCCCGCAACAGCGATTCCCACCGGGGCCACTCACAGAATGTCCTGCCCTGATGGGCTGATGGGAATCAGAGGAAATCAATAAGCAATGATAGACTTCTGCTGTCCACTCAGCTAATCCTGTTAGTGATAGCTGTGGGTTTAATCGAATGGTTGCTCACACTGCAGACACTCAGACAAGAGTACGTGCACACACACACACACACACACACACACACACTTCCAAGTACACTTAACCCCATAACATTCTCATGGATAAGATCTGCAGATCTTCCACACACTCTCTACGCTGTCATTTTGTTGAGACAAGCAGCAATTTGAGAGACAATTCATTCAGCGGTTAGAGGAGAATCAGTCAATTTAATAAATCCTTTGCTCATAGTCCAAGTTGGACTAGATTGCGGGAACATTTTCATTGGAGCCGAAGACGTGGAATAAAGACACATTTTGTCCCTATGATCGTTCGATAAAGGATCTCTTTTTTGATATGGA
This sequence comes from Hypoplectrus providencianus, assembly GCA_028566105.1. Classification (NCBI taxonomy): domain Eukaryota; kingdom Metazoa; phylum Chordata; class Actinopteri; order Perciformes; family Serranidae; genus Hypoplectrus; species Hypoplectrus providencianus. The sequence goes on along the minus strand of JAOWBC010000002.1, from coordinate 17,286,146 downwards.
GATCAGTACAATGCATGGCAGTGTATGGGAAGCAGAGCAGAAATGGACTTCCTTTGACAAAGACGATCTCTCCACATGCCGTATACATATCAAAGTGACACAAACCCTGATAACTACTCTCAATACATGAGCCACACATATGTTGCAAAGTATTTCTGGGTTAATACTTTAACCCCCCCCTCCTCCCACGAGTGAATAGACATTATAAAAGCAGGCCCCGGTGGCACATGTTTAAAGGTACATTAAGAGAGCACATCAATTGTAGATGACATAATCCCCAGCCCTCTTTTCAGTCGCACTCTCACTTCCTTAATCTCTCCGTTCTTTAACCCTCATCTTCTAAGAGGCTGAAAGCTCCCTTCATCTTCTCCTCAAGCTAGCAGAGAAACCGCAAGCTGCCTGGGGAGAGAGGAGAAGAAGAGGTATTACTGAAGTCTGATTAAATTAACACTGTGATGCAGATTTCTTGCCTTTTTCCCGCTCTCTTCCGGCCTGATCTGACTGTGTGGCGTCTTTGAAAATCAGATGAACTTGTTACATGAGGGTCTGCACATGTATAATGGGTGTATATGTGCATCTGCTTTTAATTAATTACCCTTGTCTGTGTCATTAGCAGGATCCATGACTTGGGATCCTGATTTGCATAGGTGTTTTTAATAAATAAATAAATAAATAAGAGATCATTTGAGACGAGAGTGTTCTTCCCTGCACCTCATCCACCCCCTCTAACCCTCTGTAACCTCCAGCCTCGCCCGGCTCTCCTCGAGGCAGAGAGCGGAACCATCCCCTGTAGAAGTACTTTAATTACAAGGTTCCTACATCCAAATAACAAGAGGTTTACATAACTCCCGCATGAGCTGCTCATTATTCAGAAACTATTCTCGCCATCCCTGTCTCCCCCCTCTAATACAAATGGCGTACAACAATGTGCGAGCTCCCACAATGCACACCCTATAAGTTGAAGTGAAAATTAAGAAAAGTTCACTTTGTCTAACCTTACGTCCAATTTGCCTCCTTACATGTGAACTGAATTCCAGCTCAGACACTGATTAAATTCCATCTATGTGAAGCTAATTAATCATTTCCATTGTGTCTAATATTGTCATAAGAAAGGTGCTTAGTTGACACTCTAATTCATAGAATATGGCACCTCTCATTGAGTGTGATCCCTACAATATGCCAACAGTAGCAAGAAATAGAATATAGCTCTATGGAGAGTATTAATTATATTAAATATAGACATTGACCAAGACAATATATATGGAGATGACGGCATAAAAGGAACCAGCCTGAAATGGAACCGTTTAACATTTAAGTTCAAAGACAGGTTAGGAGGCAAAGTTAAAAATATACCAAAACAAATTTTTTTTTCTTCACCTTTTCTAGTCTGACAGAGTCAAATAATGGTTTACAAATGCTGTCGGTCACAAGGTCAGTCCTCTTTGTGTATTTTACAAACCACTCGTCCATGGTCATCACCCCAAAACAAGCCACAAAGATTATCTTTGCAAGCAGCTAGTTGTTACCCACATTTATGTTTGTATTTGGGTTGTAGTGATTATGATGGGCGCTGAGCAGGAAGAGAGATAATGAAGCATAAAGACCTACATTACTGAGCAGTTGTTGCTCCTAAACCTAACAAAGAAGATTGCTGCAAAAATATAAAAAAACAACAATAACAAGCCGTTATCTTGACCAAACCTAACCAGGTTGTTTTATTGCTCCCAAACCTAACAGAGTATTATTGCTGCCTAAACATAACTAGTCGTTATGCTCCCGAACTTAACTGAATAGTTTTGTTGCTTAAACCTAACCAAGTTATTTTGTTGCTTAAACCTCACAAAGAAGCTGTGTTGTTCCTAAACCTAACAGAGTCGTTTTGTTGCTTAAACATAACCATGGAGTTTTGTTTCTCCTTAACCTAACTAAGAAGTTTTGTTCCTTCCAAATGACGGAGTAGTTCAATGATTTAAAATAGTCCCATGTTTGGCGACATAGACGATGACCGATGTCATTTTAACATTCACTGACTAACGGCCTGTCCTGTTAACGTGTTGCTACAAACGTCCCGATGAACATAATTCCACCCTTTCTTCCTCTCAGATAGAATTCTGCAGCCTCTCCTTATATCACATTTGATCCTAATTTATCAAAAAAAAAAAAAAAGATAAAAAATTGGCCAGCGTATGGAAATTGTGCAATTTTATTACTTCTGCCCATTCAGTGTCTGAACCAATGCCATTGTCCTGCTTCTTCTTCATTGACCCCATCCTGCCTCCGCCCATCTGCTCCAACAAGGTGATGTTTATCTCCAGCAGGAGGAAATTAAAGCCTTGCTTCATGAGCTGCAGATATGCAAATCTTATACAGTGCAAATAGATTGCAGAGCTCGCGCAGTGGACGGTGTGTATTGGGCCGCCCCATTGAGGCCCGCTGATTTGAAATCCAAATCAAGAAACGTGGAATTACAAGACACACATGTAGCTTCCTAAAAAAAAAAAAAGAAAAAAAAAAATCTGGACTTTGAGATATTAGGGAAAATAAATAAAGAGGAGAAGATGAAGAATTAATGGCAGAGCTACAAATTAAAAAACATTATTTATTCAGCTGGTCCATCCGGGTAGATATGGTTTAATAACTCTTGTTCGAACACAGGTGAACGCTTATCTGACGCTCTGACACACACTGCATGGAAATAAGTTCCTCTGATATCACCATTACATGGGATATGTATTTTCTTGAACTCACAAAATTGGAAAGTAATAGTGGCCATGCAAAATGCCTTGCAGTTGTCGAGTATGTAATTTTGATATGCATTAGTGTTATTGTCAGTCGGGGTATATGGGCTGTTTCCCTGTGTGATTGCAGGTCTGGCTTGTATTGTGGGAGGGAAGCAGACAGGAGAAAATAGTATTAAACCTGTCCTTGCCATTCCAATCTGCCTGCATGTTTCTCTTTATCATTCTGCAGTTTCTATCCACTTACGCTATAATTAAGTTTCCTGACCCCTGCCTTGCAGCCTTAACTAGGCATTGGGAAATATACAGCCACTGCAGATCTCTTAGCCTGATGTGCTCTCTCTCTCTCTCTCTCTCCCTCTCTCTCTTTCTCTCCCCTCCCGCGTCCCTCTCTTGTCTCCTTCCCTGTTTCTGAAAATCGCTCTCTCCCACCGTCTCTCTCTTTCTTTCTCTGAGTCTCCATGGCACTGTAATGGAATAAGAATTATTAATCGAGTAATTGTGTGGAACACATTAGTTTGCATTGAATTTCTCTCTCTCATTTTCGGTGCTTGATTATCAGGCTGTTGGGCAGACTCTGCCCCCTCCCTTCACCTCTCTACCCGACACACTCCAAACACATAACACATGCCCACACACACACACACACACACACACACACACACACACACACACACACACACACACACACACACACACACACACATCCACCATGCTAGATCACACTTCCCTAAATGGCATAATCTCCCCCTCTTTCTCTTGTGCATGCGTGGACACACACATAAAGTCACACAATGGGTTGAAGTGTGTGTTTGCATCACACCTGATGCTTGATGTGTGTGTTTGTGTGTGTGTGTGTGTGTGTGTGTGTGTTGGAAAGGGCTCCTGGTGATGGGAGATTTCTGTAATGTCCTTTTAACCTCCAACCTGTCTGATCATTTTTTATATATAAAAAAAAGCAAGGCACACAGAAAATAACCCCCAGCATATGTACATTTACAAAAATAGAAAGAATAAAAAAAACATCAGAGACAGACGTACTGGCGCTGACATTCATCATAAAAAATCCCTCTTCAATCATAATTAGTCTAATTAATTTAAATCAGTGTTGGATGCCTATCTAAATAGTGACAACACAAAATGAACATCCACCCTGCAGCACATAGCCTCAGCCTATACGTTCCCATAGTGAAACACACCCTCGTAGGATTAGAGCAGAAGAATAGGGGGATTATTATTTCATGACCTTTCAATCCGCTGCCTGTCAGGTTGAACTAAAGCCATATATGCTGCTGGAGGACTAATCTCCTTCTCCCTTTGTGTCCGCAAGGGATGTGTCATTTCTTTATCCCCTCTATACAGATTTACTCCATAAAATAAACTTCCTAGCCTGATCTGATAAGAAGCCATCTCCTTACTGGGATAAGGCTGTGGTGCCTCGTCTCCCTGCTTCCCCGTAGCCGTATTTTTTGGGTGTCAGATAACTCAGACGGGGATGGGAACAGTCAGGAAATGCCACTTTGTCTGTCTGGGAGCAGGTGACAACAAAACGACAGTGACTCTGATTAGAAAACACCCTCCTCCTCGCCCCCAGCACCTCCACCATCACAACCATTCTCTCGTTCTAAAACCACCAAAATCACATATTATCAACACTTGCCAGGTAGTGTGCGCAACATAAATAAATTGATATGTGCGGGCGCACATAGAGACATGCAAAAAGTTGCTGCATCACAGACGCACGCTTATGCTGCTTTTGTTATCGTGCCTTCATCTTAATTACTGGTAAGTCATCACTGCTCCAGCTGTCAGTCTGACTGAGCCTGAGCCATGATCTGCTGGTCTGACCGCTGCTGTCTCCTCTGTCCCTGTTTCCCCTGCCTCACTTTCACTGTCATTTTTTTTCTTTTTAATTATATAATGGACATGACTCATATTTTAGCTGCTTCCTTAAAGCCACCACAGACTGCAAGGCTCTGACTGAATATTAGATTTGATGCACACAAATGTTTCAGGCATTTTTTAAGAAGTGCACCCCCCCCCCCCCCTGCACCCAAAGGTCACACCCTACAGGTGGAAGGAAAATAAAAATCATTGTGGACTGAAGAAGCAGAGGTTTGCAGGAGCCAAGCATTCAGGATTAAAGTATTCATTCCTGCTTCAGCTCCAAACCCCTGTCCCCGCATACTGATATTTAATTGCTGAAAATCGACTCTGCTCCTGATTGTTGCACAGCATGACATGATTTTTTTGTCTGCAAGCATTTATTTTATTTTTTATGTGTTCCCTGTTTTTGCCTCTGTTGTTTTCAAGAGCATTAAAAAAAAATCTTAAATGGTAAAGGCTGTGGAGTGTGGGCTAATAATGGCTCAGTGATTAGGCACGGTCACCACTCTGGCTGTAATTTAAAGAAAAAGTTTTTTTTTTCTAAAAAGAACAAACAAAAAAACAAGTTAATCAGTTTTAACACCTTGTGATGTTTCACTTTTTTTTGGCTTCAATGTTTTAATCAGGGTAAATATGTTATTGTTAAATAGTTTTTAATACCTTGTAACTACAAGCAGGTGATATATAAAATATTCCTTTAACATAATTCATTTGTGGATTTGCAATGACTATTTTTTTTCTTTATTAATTTTATTTTGATATTTCGACGTTATTCAAAAATTTTGCGCACGTTTTGCTGCAAGAGAGGCTGTTGCAGGCACTCTAAATTAGCAATTTAACCTAAGTGTTGCAGTTCAGAGAGAGCCATGCAGGCGCTGAATGGTCCTCCTGCTCCGGACCTCTCGCCGCTGCCGGACCTTAAAGCACCCATTCATCTGCTCCTTTTGATTTCAGCCTCCTGTTCCTCCTTCGCTTGTTCCTCACCTCCCAACTCTGCGCGGCATTATTGCTCTGATTGGTACGGCTCAACATTTCTGCTTGTCTGCAAAACAGGATCCCCACACAGCCAGCAACGTCCTCGGTGTTTTTTTTTCCTTCTCTCTTCTCTTCCCTCAAACGCGACACAATTGAAAGGCAGGCGCAGTGGCTATTTACGCGAATATACTGGAGCACCAAATTGCTTAAAAAATAAGCGAACGCGAAGGAATGAAAAAAGAAAGAAAGAAAAAAAAAACTCCAGGCTATCATAAAAGAGAGAAAAATGTCTCTTTTAAAATGTCAGAGTTATGGTGATAAGAATCTGAGGATGCAGGGAGGACTTTGGTGAGAAGTGACTAATTACCCTGTGGACCGTCCTGATAGTGGAGAATAATTAGATCCACACAAAAGACCCTAAACCAGCATCTGAATAACAAGAGCAACATTTTCAATGGAAAATTTAATTTGATTTTGTTGCGAGTTCCCTCCGTGCACTCGAAAGGGAAACGGAAAGAAAAGCATTATAAGGACAAAACAAAACAAAACAAAAAAAAAACGTCTTCCCGGGACGGTTTCATGCCTGATTTGGTTGGAAAAAAGCTGACAAAACCCACGGTAATCAAAAGATGAGTGTACGGCCAACACCGGAGCATATATATTCACAATTAGACAGCGATTAGATAGCAACACATACTGACTAAACGGGGAATAAATTAAATACACTGCTCTATTATGAGAGCAATGACACAAAGTTTAGTTTGTCCTTATTTTTAAGGAAAATTGGTTAAATTTTTTAATTTAAAATTATATTAATTAAAGAAAATAATAAGCTTCTTTAATGTATTCGAAATATATTGTATTAAAACTCCAAGAAGCAATAATAAAACAAATATCAATAATTATAAAGTGATACATACATTTTGAGATTTAATTTTCTCAAGGCCACAAATGAAAATCATTAAACCGCCTATAATATAATAAATGCAAAGGTTGAAATCTGGGTGAAAACACCTAATGATTGAATTGTGCTTATTTGAAACAGCCTCTAATGGACAATTTGTAATCTACATTGTGGTGGAAATAGAATAAAAAAAAACCCATGGTGATATTGATGGCTATATCACACAGGAAAATTATTCTTCCATCATTATGCAAAAGATCCATTTTTAAAATCAGTCTGTATAGACGGGTGTACTGTATGCTAACTATGTAGGCCATACTACATGCAGATGGTGTAAGAGTGCTTTAGAAGATTAGAAGATAGACACCCGGCCCGCAGTGGGCTGAGAGGAGTGGGCTCTCCTCCAAGACTGTGTCCTATCTCCTCAGGACTGGAAAAAGCATCCTAATCCTTTACCTTTCATAGTGATCTAAAGCCGATTTAAAACTGTCACTACCCTAGTTTGTGTTTATTTCATGTTCATCTGCAGCTCAAGGCGATACTCTGCACACCCACTTATGACATGAGCAAAAAGATGTGTGTGTGTCTGTGTGTGTGTGTGTGTGAGAGAGAGAGGCAGACAGAGAGCAAGAGAATAAAGAGAGAGAGAGAGGAAGGGCGCTTGCAGCTGACTGACCAGGATTTTAAGGAGTACCCAGTGTGTGTGTGTGTGTGTGTGTGTGTGTGTGTGTGTGTGTGTGTGTGTGT
>JAOWBC010000002.1:17149169-17202894 GCA_028566105.1 Hypoplectrus providencianus | reverse complement strand
CATGCTTAGTTTATGGACGTTTCCTCACATCCTGATCTGCACCCAGCCCAACTACACGTACACACACACACACACACTGACACTCAAACATCAGATCTGATAAAATGTGACCTTTTCCAAAACTCACTCACTGTTTCTGTGACTGCACCCCCTCACCTAGCGATCGGCACACACACCGACATTAACCCCCATGTCTCCACATTGTGCCACAGCTGAGGAACCAGATCATGCTATCATGGCAAATGAATGGTAGAAAAATCAGGCCATTTTGTCAGCATCCATGAGGCCTGGTTCATCTGAGTGAGACTGCAGGCAATCTAATCAGCAGAGATTATAATCAGAGCAGGAGCAAAGACAGTGTGCTGTGGATGCAGAGCTCTCTCCATGTGGCTGGTTTCATCTCGAGCAGCATGCAGAGAGAACAAATAAGAAACGGGGTCAATTTTGGTAATATCCAGGTGTATAATCATGTGTAATCATCACTTCAATTTTCCCTCAGGGTGAGCGGTGACACGTGCCGTCACTGAGCTGTGAGCATGCACCGCATGAATTTCAAATATGAAGTAATTATCTCGGGATGATTTGTAATTTATCCTGTTTGAGTAAATACGGGTTGTTAACTCAAAATTGCTTGGAGCATTCACGCCTCTGCCAGGTTTTTAGATTTTGTTTTATTTGATATCAGTGTGTTATGGACATGAAAATCTATCATGTGGCTGTAGCTCCACCTAAAGGACTAATGCCATTGACTGTTTGAAGCCTGCTGACATGTTCCTGTGTGCACAACTAAACAGTTTTTTTTCTAAGGAAGTCCTGTGCTCAGAAAAGCTATTAGCCTAGTTTTTTTTTAAACACTGTATAACACACACCAGGCTTAGCATGGGTCAAGAAAAAAATGTCGTAGTTGTAAAATGTGATTCACACAGCCATTTTGGCAATAAATTATTTGTTGTTTATTTAACTCATAATTCATTTTTAAATGTATTGTATTGTCCTAAATGTATTCAATCAACCTTAATAAGTTATTAAAAAAATCAAGAAAACTTTCAAGTTGAAGGGACAGCAACAGGAAAATATATTTTCCCCCCTCTATAATTAATTAATTTCCCATTTGAAGGTATTAGTTTAGTTCACTTGTCATTTCAGGACTATCAGTGATGTGCAATATAACAACAAGGGAAGTTAAATTCTATTAAACAATCAAAAAAACAGTTTAATTCTCCAAAATGTTCCCTTATCTCTCCCTCTGCTGTGCATCCTTGAGCCGGCCGTGCGCCCCACAGCTGCACTGGGAGGTAAACTGAGGCTCTGATCATCACTTGTTGTGACACGATCCACCTGACGTCTGTGACGCTCATTTCCCCAGAGACACCTTACATGCAACAAGTGCTTTGATGAGCCGTCTCCTTGTGTTGTGGTTCACTGATTGCACACCTTTGAGGCTGTGGAAAAACTCCACAGTGTAGCGATCAGACCGGTCCTCTCGGAATGCAAAACCATGCCTTTAAATAGAGCTTATTAGATCACATTTTCAGCCCATACTGTGTAATTGGTTCACAAACTAAACAAATGAAACCAGGGCCTTTAATTTGCTTGCTGAGCGAGCACAGCCATGAAAAAAATCACTTTCTAAATGAGAAAACAGCTGTGAAAAAAAAAAATACTTGCAAAAAGAAAGCAGAGCAGATTTTTGAAATATCTGGGAAAAAGAAAAGAGTTACAGATCCAAAAGAAGCACAATGATTGCACAGAAATCGTGACACAGCTGCAGAGTGCACACTCCCACACCAACAATCTTTCAGTTTGTGGCACACACACACACACAAGACACTTGGTCTCACCCATATTTGTAGCAAGTCACACTCCCCCTGGTGGGCAGAACAGCGCTGATAGCAAGAGTCGTCTGTCACAGGAGTTTGTGTGGAAATGGGAGGGATTAGTAGCTCCTAAATAAAATAAAAATGAAGAGGGTTTGGGTGGCATATTTAGGATGTCTGGAGTTTCTGTAAATTAAACACATCAATCAAAGCGGCATCTCACATTTCACCTTTGACCCCGACTTCTGTTGCACAGGACATGACTCAGTCCTGGCCGTCCCAGCAAGCATTAGGGGGTGACCAGGCCCAGCGGATCCTCTACAACCCTAAGGTATGAGTGTGCAGTGTACGTTGGGTAATTAAAGGAAAACTCCACTCATTTTGCATATTACAGGAGGAATATTGAGCTCATTTTCAGGGTCATGCCCAAGTTTGGTACATGCTTTAATGTTTAACAAAACACATTATTTTTGTCACACTGTCTACCTGAATGCTCGGTTTCAGTGCCTGTCCCTTTAAGACCCATCCTGAAAAAGCTCATTTTGCTCTGATTGGTCAGTGTGTGTGCAGCCGTGTGTCTTTGCAGCTGAGGAAGCCACTACAGTGTCTGCCTATATATAGTGTTTTCTACGTCTATAGGGGCCCAATGTAGTGCATGTTTAGTAATACAGTCCACTATGTATATAGTAGTCACTGAGTTACAAAAGGCCTTGCTGCTCCTTTAAAGGTGCAGTTTGTGAATACGCATAGTCTATATATCTCTGGAATCAAGTGATTCAATATGTTTACAGTGTTTATTTAACACCTAGATCTGCTTTAGCATTTAAAAAAGCGTGCAAATCTTACTTTTTCAATGTGGGACCTCTGGGGTGTGTTTACAGGCCTTGGGGAATAGTACTACATATGTTTAAAAGTCTAAAAAATTGATGTTACTTGAGTCAGGGTCGACTGAGGCTGAAAAATGCGAAAATCTACAACATGATTTATTAGTACCAATGTATATATAGACCAATATGCATTCTGAACATGTGAGGCAGACAACAATGCTTAAGGTGATTCAGAAATGGTGTCATCATCATCAGGTTATTTCCCCATCAGAGCTTAAGATACATAAGCCAATAACATACAGTGGTAAAAACAAGCATCACACATCTAAATCTCTGAAAAGATGTGGGTTTGTTATGCTCTATCATGCCACAATACCTCCAGTTCAGTTTGAATTTCGATCCCTTTAACTAACATGGAGGATTCATACAGGTGCTTGAAATTTTTGACAATTGTATGTTCACTTTGAAAAGGGCTTGAATTTGACCACCAAAGAAGTGTATGAACCCTGAACATGCTGTACTGTAATGCAAAAAAACAAAAACATTATGATCCGCAATTGTTTGTGTTTTTTCTTTTCCAAGGAAGCAAAACAACCGACTGCGCAACAAAGGCAAAGTATGTGTTCACTGACTCAAAAGTTTCCTTGTCTGATATGTGCAATAATATATGATAAGCTTGCATGATCGTACATGTTTTGCTGCCTGGGTTTGAATACTTCCCTCCCTTTCTCTCTCTGTGAGGTCGGGGGGATGTTCAGCTGAGAATGACCCGTCACCCTCGCGTGGCACCTCACAAATCGTAAGTGGGTAATGAGGAAACATGAGCCGCCCTCGGTCTTCAAACACACATGATATAATATATCACACACACACTTTATGTTTTCTTCTCAACTACTTATGTAAAATAAGATACAAATCATGGACATCGCCTGAGCAGCTGCAGCCTTAATAACGCTGAAGGGAAGGAGACGTATAGGGTCAGTCAACACAGGGTTTGGGGCTGTGGAGCAAAGGTCAGGTCAAAGGTCAGTTAACATTCCTGAAAGCTGTCAGTGGAGAGCGATGTGCTCCTGTTTGTTAGCCTTTTACATCCTCTTTCTACCGTGAAACACATGTTGAGTGTTGTAAGCCAACTGCGTGTTCCACATTATCCCACAGACTTTGTTATGTAACATCAGGACTGCACCTCCAGAGCTTCCAAGCAAAACAGACAATGTTTGAATGTAATTCATTTTCTTTAAATTTAATTTCTAATATTTCATGTAACTGGGTGGCAGTTCATTCTTCAATGCAATGCATCTTTGTTGAAAATGTATAATATTATGTCATGTTTTCTGTGTTTTTCTTTTTTGCTGCAGCATGCTCGCTGATGACCTGAAGCTGAGCAGCGATGACGAGGACAGTCAAAGGGTAGGAGGCTCTCAGTGCCCTCAAGATGCAGCTTTTTTGTTACTCGTGTTGTTTTGTAATAATATAACGTATTCTTTTAAGAAAGATAAATATAATGAGATAAATATAGTTATATATACACGCATTTTCCGGTTTTTGACCCCTTTCAGACAAGATATCACGACATGATACCAATGGGTTGTTAGCTATTTTAGTTTCATATGATAAAAATGTTAACTTATTCTGACAGCACTAGCATTACTGCAAGATTCTTGTTTTCTGGCACGACTCAGAAATACTAATACACTAAATAAAGGCATATTACACAGGAATCTTTGCTAATTTTTTGTAAACACAACATTCAATGTTGGCTCCTCCCCCCTGGCTAAATGAAAGTGATAATGACAGGGATTATTTTCTAATGACTATCAAGAGTTTTTTTTTTTTATAAAAGTCCTACTCAGTATACCTTAAAGCTGCAAAGTTTTGGCCCCGGCTGGACATATCTTCATGCCATTGTGCATGCTTGAGGAGGTAGACTGAGAAAGTGTGAGACAAAGCAAAACAGACTTTTACTGGATTGTTTGGCATCTCCTGCAGAGGAATGTCTGTTTCTGGTCGTGTTTAATCATCTGCACACACACCAGGGCTGAACAATGAAGCCAATGTCCTCTATCCCGATGTAAGGCATTACATATCTCAATAACGATATAAGTTACGATAGAGGATGTTTTCTGGTAAATAATTAAATACATTTCCTATATGATATAACCACTTTGTAAAGCCTAATTTTTGTACTACAAGGGTCATCCAGATGACAGAAAATGTGACATAATGCAGCAAGGCCTCTACTTTTTTGACATTTTTATGACCATAACAGTATAAGCTTTACATTAAGCTGCTGTGGTTGACGATCTGATTCTGTTCTTTGTTTTATGTCCCTGAAGGCAACTCATGAGTCAGCGTCCTGGGATGGACACAGGTACCCCACTACTATTAAAGTGTGTAAATTGTAGACATGGGCGCTGTAATCACAAGTTAAACTGTGTGAATGACACAGTCTCCGTCTGTGTGCCCCACTGGCCTGTGCACGCACGCTGACCCCTCTCTGATGTTTGTGTGTGTGTTGACTGACAGCTTGTCAGCACAGCGAGCGCACACACATGGCAGGAGGGTGAGACATTCCAGCTCGGACTCGTCGGGCTCGGACTCCTCCGCCGAGTCTGGCAGCAGCAGCCTTCACTCCCGGAGCCCCAGCCGCAGCCCAGACGTCCACCCGGATCCTGCGTCGCCTGCCAACACACAGCCGCCGTGCAGCAGCAAGGAGGTACCAACGCTTCTTCTTCTTCTCCTCTGTCTCCTCTGTCCTGTCCGTCTCTTCCTCCCGGTTGCATGCACTAGGGTGAGTTCTCTCCGGGGAGCGGTGGCCTCGAGGCAGTCGACGGCAGGTGTGGGGAGGGACAGAGGAATGAGGAATGCATGCGAGTCTGAGACAAGGAGGGTGAGGGGCAGAGGTAGCTTTGGGAATTAGAGCCTGGGTGTCATGTCAACAGGCCCAGTCTTAAAGAGGAAAGCCCTCGGGAGGTGGAAGTCATCAGGACTGGAGTTCGTGTTGACATCTACAACTAGAGTTACCTTTGCGTGCAAAACAACACAGAATGTGAGCGCGCATAATCGTTATTTTGAATACTGAATGGGTCTTAGAGCTGAGGCGGAGGTGATGGAGATGTGGGGCATTGTGGGGGTTGAGATGTTTGCTATGTGGGGAATGAAGGGGAAACCTGCTCCTCTTTTATGAATGGAAGGCCCTGTACGACACAGTGGACTGTATTACTAAACATGCACCACATCGGGCCCCTATAGAGAGAGAGGTAGCGCAGAGTGTGTTTGGGGTTGGTGGAGTGGGTGGGGGTGGCGGAGGGGGTGCACACCATGTGTTTTTCATTTACGTGGACTGTTTAAATGTCTCCCAAGGAAGAGATGGGGGTTGGAGTTATGGAAGCGGCAGCGAATCGAGAGTTCCAGGTAGTGAGAGAAAGAGGGAGGGACAGAGAGAAGCAGGAGGGAGGGCCATCGAGACGGTACAAGAGATGCAGTGTCTTCTCTGGAAAGAGGGCGAGGGATGTGGCGAGGGGGGTCACTGTTTGACTTGAGGAGCAGAGGTTTAATTTAGTTCCTGGTCAGGGACGAGAGAAATAGAGAACAGACGAGAAAGAGAAAGAAGTTGTGAGTATGCCCTTTTTTTGTGTCAAGTAGAAACTTTCTCTTGTGTTTGTTTCAGTTTTGGTTACCAGGCCAGTTGTAAAGCAAACATTAAGTGAGTCATTTGACATAATTGGATGGGGGTTGAGCTACTGTAAGCACAGATGTGGACTGTGTCGTAAAAATGCTATTGAAAGGAGGCTATATGGTCAGCTGGAATGTTTTTAATCACACTTTTTGGACATAAGTCATGCTCCAAGTTTGTGTTTTGAACAGCAGTGAGTCAGTGAGGTATTTGGTATGTGCAGGGAGTGTACTATGTTCCTCACATGGTTTAATGTCGCTGCTTGCACCTTGTCATCTCTGAACTAGTAAAGAAAAAGATGTGTGACAAGTACATTTACTCATATAGGGCACTGAATTACAATTCTTAATTTACCTCACTGAAGTATTTCTCTCTTCTGCTACTTTTACTTTACTACTTTTCTATTTATATTAAACAGCTTAAGCTGCTGTACTTAATCAGACTTAACATAACTATGAATATATGAATGAAATATAGAGAAAAAAATGTGTTACAGGCCACCTTTAAATTGATATCTTATATCTGTACACATACATCTGTATATTTCTTGCAGAAATGTCCTTTTTGTCAAGTTGTTTTTGTGATGGCTAAGCAATAAATCAGATTTTTATCAAATTTGCAATATGGATAAGTGAATTATAGTCCAAATCAGACAGACACCATTCCTTAATCACACTAAGCTAAATTTTGTGCATTATATATTGTGTTAAAAAAGTTTTCATAACAGCATATACCGGATGATGATCGGCCAATTCTGATATTTCTGTCGGGCTCTATAACGTATAGCTATAAATAAACTTTCTCCTGTGCAGTGACTGATTAGTTTACCGATAGTAACTGGTTGAAAATACCTGACTCACATTTTAAGCCTCTCTGTGTCTTTGCTTTTCTTAAGGCTGACCACCCCTCTGCAGCCCAGTGGCAGTTGGATAGATGGCTTAAGAAGTCCCGGAAGAAGTCTGCCAGCAGTGACCCGGATCCCTCCCACAGCATTCCAGGACACGTTCCCTCCCCCAACGCTCAAAGAGCTCCATCTCCAGCCAGGTCCTGGGACAGCAATCGGGAATACAGCCCGAGCCAAAGCCCTATCCCGAGCCCGCAGTTCAATTACAGCCACAACAACAGCCCCCTCCCCAGCCCGGGTTACAGCTTCTGCCCTAGCCCCAGCCCCTTCACCAGCACATGCCCCAGTCCCGGCCCCAGCCCGAGGCACAGCCCGATCCCGAGTCCAGTTCCGAGTGTTTGCCCCAGTCCGTGTGGGAGTCCCAGAGCAAGCCGTAGCCCTAGTCCTATACCTAGAGACCCCCCGAGAAGCCCCAGTCCTAGCCTACCTACTTCCAGGGTTCAGACCACACAGCCAAACCCAGCAGCCAACCCCCACAGGACAAAGAACAGGTCATGGATTACCCCGCTGCCTAACCCCAAGAGCAGGCCTACAAACAGCACTGCTCTCATTCAGCCAGCTCATCAGCACCGGCTCAAGACTCGACCCTCGCAGGACCCAGACCAAAGCAAATCCAGGACCTCTGCTGTTTTAACCTCTAACCAGAGTCACTGCCACAAATCTAGACCCAAGCCCACGTTACATCCAAGCTCCAAGCAGCTCGCTGAGCCTCCTAAAGCCAAACACACATCTCATGTTGAGCAAATTCAGAGTAGCAGATCCAACCACAGCTCCAACCACAAGCCCAGGCCTCCATTTCAGTCCAGCTCACAACACACCCCCTCAGCGGCAAAGCACTTAGTTCCCACTAGTCGTGAAACAAACTCTGGTCATAGTTCTCACCCCCAGTCTAACTCGAAAGCTGCTACTAATCCCAACTCTAGATCAAACAGCAGCCTAAAACCTAGAGCCAAGCCCTCAGAGGCTGCAGCACCAAACTCTGTGCATGTTAACCAAACCAAACCCACACAGAAGAAACCCCAGTCCAAGGATCAGGAGGTGGAACACAGAGGAGATTATCCGGCACAAGCTGAGGGGAGAAAGCACGAGAGGAGAGAGGACAGACACCGGGAAAAACAGCAAGGGAAGCCGGAGAGAAAGGAAGACAGGAGGCTGGCGGAGGAGCAGCTATTGAGACGGCCCTGGATCCAGAGTTCGGCTGAAGAAGAAGAAGAGGAGGAAGAGGAGGAGGAGGGAGTGCAAGAGAGGCAGAGGAGGAGAGAGGAGACAGCGAGAGGGGAGAACAGGAGGAGGAGGGAGCAGCAGCATAGACGCGAATGGAAAACAGTCCAGACCAAACACAGACTGCCCACCGACCCGGAGCGGCACCACCTGCAGGACGACGCACACCACCAGGGGAGGACAAAAAAGGGAGGGAGGAGTGAGGAGGAGAGAGAGCTACAGCAAGACACATCACCTCCTCCGTCACGGTCCCCAACTCCTCACAGACCGTCCTCCTCGGCCTCCGCCTCCTCGTCTTCGGATTCAGAATCGGAGTATCAGGCTCCGATCACCAAAGTTCCCGCAGACTCTACCTCACACAGGAGACTCCCCACGAGAGGGCAGCAGGGCCCCCAAGGCCGGCCCGACGCCAGCAGGCCCAAGGCGGTGCTCCCCAGGGCACCAACATCAGGTAACCCGAGTGAGGGGCAGCAGAGCGAGGGGAAGCAAAAACTCTACACCTTGGTGCCATTTGGGCGAGCTGAAAAAACCACAGCTCCTTCCCAGCGAGGGCTGAGAAACCTGGTGGTGCAGATCGACCTCTGTCTGCTCAAAAGGGTCCCGGACAGCCCTGTGAGTTCCCCTGTGAAGAAAGCCTCCTCTTCCTGTTCGTCTTCAGCAGCCAAGGACAAGCAAAGAGAGGCTATGAAACACCTGTATGTCCCTGAGCCTGCGGTGAAAGATGGCAAAAGGAAACGCAAGGTAGATACACGGAAGAAGAATAAAGGCAGAACTTTATTCAAGTGCTTTATTTTAAGGAACTTTGTACTTTAACTCTACTACATTTAAAAAAGAAAAAAAGTACTTTTTACATATCTGACCACTTTAGTTACTTTTCAGGTCAAAATTAAACATGATAACACAATACAACACAATAAAGCACAATACATTTAAAAAAAGAAATTAACCTCATAAAACCTCCTGTTTATAGAGTATTTCAGTATTTGCTTTTCTTCTCTGTTGATACCCACTTATGTGATGCACACTTTAATGCATTAATATTACGACACTGATTGTTTTCATATTCAAAGCATGCATGTGTGTGTTTGTGTGTGACCAGCTGGAGAATGGCATGTCCCACAGAGAAAGCAAGAGGAGTAATCCTTATGCCACAGACGTCTCAGGCCACACAGAGTCTTCATCTCACACAGCTGAGCGCAACTTTGTGACTGAGACCACTCACAACGGGTAACAAAGCACCAAACACACCACTTTGTCTGAACTGTGTGTGCAAGTACATCCCACACCGTGTGTGTTTGTGTAAGTGTTCATATCTGTTTATATGGCTGTGTTGTACGTGCAGGTACTTGGAGGAGTATTTGGACAGCAAGAGGCCGCTGTCTCCCTTGTCCCCTCTGTCCGACAGTCCTGAGTCCACCAAGCCTCCCCTCAAAACGAAGCCTTCAGAGCAGCATCACGCCCACAAGAACAGAGACAAGAACAGAGATTCTGCTATAAAGGTAAAGCAAAACACAAAAACTGGATCATCCCAATACCATCCATTCATTTCTCAGCCTTTTTGTTTATTTCACGTCTGTTTCTTCACCTGTGCACTCAGCCCAAGCTGGAGGTGGAATGTGTAAAAGTGTCTAGACAACCCCAACCAGCGCCGGAGTCCTGGGGCCCTGCAGGACACAGGGGGGCCGTGCCAAACAATGAAACGTGAGCATCACTGCACAGCCACAGCTTCATGTTTGTCAGATACAGACTCACAGGACACCTGGATGCTCTGACCTACTGGAAACACTTATTGTTGTGTCTGTCCACCTATTGTTGTGTCTGTCCACCTCAGTCCACATCATGCTGAGTACTACCTACATGAAGCGAAAAGGATGAAGCACCGGGCAGACGCAATGGTGAGTCCTCGATCTTTGACTGAATATAAACTGTGGGAAAAACAGCTTTCGCGTTCTGACCTAGAATAAGATAAGAAGCACAAAAAAACTTTATGTACAGAGCATATTTGTTTCCTGGGAAGATACAAGATGCCTCAGAGATGATAATACAACATGCTGCATGTAGTATAAGACACAGAGAGGGTTTAAGGGCTTTAAAATGAAGTAAACAAAGCAAAAAAGTTTGAATAAAGCAATCAAAGTCTTTAATGTAGACCAGCGAGGAGGATGCTGCTTTAGTCTACAGGTCCCACAAACAAAAAAACATGTCCATGTAAACACAATTTTTGCACTTTTTTGAGACGTCTCTTCTTGTAAATTTATTTTTGAAGTGATAAATTGCCGTTTGTGTTTTGTTAGCGCAGGGGTCTGGAACATACAGCAAGAATCAATAATAATATCTAGAATTATTGACTTACTGCATTTGTTCCTCTCCAGGGAGAGAGAGGTAGAATAAAACACATTTCCTGCCACAGAAGCTCATAAAGAGGTCGGTCCAGGACGTGTTTAGCCTTGATAAACTCAAAGACAGGAAACAAGGGGACACATGCTCCAAATTTTGCCAAAACTGTATAAACATACAAACATTTTCTGGCTAGCAAGCCAGACGCTGGTTCAGCCAAGAAACTCCTGGATTTTGTTTGGAATTACCAAAACTTCCAAATTTGTTTATTTACAGGGACTAACCCCATTTGTGATCCCAAAACAAAAAAAGGTCCCTTAGGGGAAAATCCAGACATAATTTCTTTAGCTGTCATTTTGTCAAGGATATTAAACATTTTGAAATATTTTTCCTGTGAGAAACCTGATTTTTTCCACTGTGACAACCACTAGCCAGTCCTGCGTGACTGAAGGAGACGTGAAGGCATTCGGAAAGATTTTTTTATGGACAAACATTTGGTGTTTCCTTGTTAAAAAACACAACCTGGATACATCTTTCCCTGCACCAAACTGAAGAAAAATGTATTTTCTTTACACATGTTGGGTGTCTTATTCCCAGGTGGACAAACTGGGGAAGGCTGTGAATTATGTGGACGCTGCTCTGTCCTTCATGGAATGTGGAAAAGCAATGGAGGAGGGGCCACTGGAGGCAAAGTCTCCCTACACCATGTACTCAGAGACAGTGGAGCTTATTAGGTGACTGCACATTCATGCAAAAGCAGATACATGTCACTGGATTTGAAGACAGACACATGTAGCCCTCTCACAGTAAAATGATCCTTTTCTCTTGTTTTACTCTTTATAGCTATGTTTTTGAGTAAAATTAACATTTTTTTTTATAAACATACTGATAACATGTATCCCAGGTTCAAAATACAAGCATTTATTTATTTATATATACATTAATGACAGCTGGTCAAAAAAACAAAAAACATGCATCATTTTCAGATCCCGAATAATGCAAAGAAAACAAGCTCATGATCACTTTTTTACAAAGCAATACTCATGTATAGACTTAAGAAAAAATTCAAGTGGTCTCTTATTTTTTTTCCAGAGCTGTACATATGTTTGCACTGCAGCTCTATTGTTAACAGCCCTGTGTCTTAAGGTACGCAATGAGGCTGAAGAGCCACTCCGGCCCAGGGGCGAGACAGGAAGACAAACAGCTGGCCGTCCTGTGGTGCGTATGTCATTTCCTCTGTTTATGCTGCATCTATCATCGCGCTAAAGGACCTGCATTTTGAGCATGATTTGTGGTCTGTCTGAGCCTCTCTGACGTGTGCTTGTGTTGTCCACAGTTTCCGATGCCTTGCCCTCCTTTACTGGCAGATGTTTCGTTTAAAGAAGGACCACGCACTGAAATACTCCAAAGTCCTGCTGGATTACTTTAAGGTACATCTAAGAAGGTCACAAGGCCATATTAAAGGATATTTTTGGGCTGTTTTTTAGTTGAACGTATGTATTATGTTGTTACAGAGTTCTCCAAAAGTGCCTTCTACACCACCCGGCTGGAGTGACTCTGGGAAGTAGGTGGATAATAGCTTCATATTTCAGCCTCTGTTTGCTTTTCTTTCAGCCCCTGAACATTCACTGATCATTATCACCCTGTTCCTCGTGTGTTTCACTCCCAGGGGCGCAGGAGGACCCCCTTCCTCACTCTCACCCAATGCCAAACACCTCAGCCGGGGTTCACACGGGGGCAGCGCCTTCCCCTCGCTCATCAGCATTCCCCAGCGTATCCACCAGATGGCAGCAAACCACCTGAACATCACCAACAGCGTGCTGTACAGCTACGAGTACTGGGAGGTGGCAGACAACCTCGCAAAGGAGAATAAAGGTGCACAGACACAAAATGTTGTTAAAGGTTCACATGAAAATTCCTAAGTCACATGTTTGAAAGAATATGCATGAGCAACTATGATAGCAAGTACTTTAAGATAAAAGGTGAAGATTAAAATGTAATATGTTCATCATCATGAAACTTTCACAGTTTTTACTTAATATTAAGACAATGTCTTTTTTAAAAATAGGTAAATTAGTCATTACCTTATTAAATATGTGCTAATTTAAGAAACTTGATTATAAATATACACATTAATGTGTATTTTGGATGTTTCTTTCTTCTAGTCTGAGAGAACACGTTATGAAAGCCAAATAGCCCTAAATCTCAGAATTTATGTTTTTGCTTATATTGTCATATCTTAAGAGCACCGTCTCCCTTCTCTCATTCCAGAGTTCTTTAACTACTTGAACACTCTGTCTGGGCCATTGACTCTCCACAGCAGCATCGCTCACGCTGTCCAATACACCCGACAGGCTCTTCAGTGGATACGCATTAGTGCCAAACTCAACTAATAAGGAGAGGATTTACTGTAACCTGCCTGCTGGGTTTCTAGGCCCAAACTCTGGATCTATATGCAGCTGACACTGAGCTTGTTGCGGTCGGATGAAGTCCTGCGGAGTCTGATCGTCCTCACAGGAAGCTGGGATGCTTACTCTACAAATCTTCTGACGGAGCAACCTTTAAACTTCTTACCAACAGATGAACTACACGCACCTTCATCCTCGTCTTTGGATTAATCTGAAGAGTCGTGTGGACGGTGGATTTCAAGTCTCTAATCAGCCTAATTTGCCAAATGTCCCACAGTGACATAAGCAGGATTCTTGTACAGCACAGTTATATGTGCAGTTTCTTGTGTGAAGCCTTTTTCTGACTCTTTGTCTCGGGCCAAAACAGGAGAAGATGCTAAAAAAAAGGACAAATCAATCATACATCATTTTCTCTCTGCATCTTTTTTCTAATGTAGGTTTACATGACACTTCTTTTTACATCACTGACGTTTTACGTGTTTTTACAGTGCAATATCTGATGGATTATCTGTTTTTAGAAAAAAGAGAAAAGAACAAAACCTGAGAAAAATGTTGGTGAGTCTGGTTGCCAATATTTAACATTCTTTTATGCAAATGTTATTTTTGTCCCTGTTTTGAGTGTGGGATTATGTAATTTAATGAATAATGAAGTTAAAGAGGACACTTGAATGTGGTTTGGGAGTATGCATTTTATATTTTCATCTTCTTGCAGCATTGCTGTAGAGGTGATCACCTCTAGCCTCAGATTCTGGACATTTGTCATGTTTATACTGAAGGATTATTCTGTGGGTAAAGACCAGCCATCAGTCTATGAAACCATCTCAAGATCAGGTGTTTTTGTTTTCCTCTGTGAAAGGGTTAGCCTGACAATCAAACTGAATAGCTGTTTCACTTCATTCAGTTTCTAAATTATTGGAATTGCTCACAAATAAAGATGTGGGCATTCATTCAGAGCTACAAGAGTGTGACATTTTGCAGATGCAGGCATTCAAATACTCTATTCTGCTGTGGCTCTTGCATAATTTTTGGTCATTATTTATGAACATGGATGCCCCAAATACACAAAGTGAACCCGTGTCCTTTGGTGGCTGCAGGAAACTGGGCTTACCGCAGCAAAGTACGTACTGTTGTGTGCAGTATGTATAATATAGCTGCAAATGGGACATAATACGGCATCATAACACTGGACAGAATTAAGAATAAGAATAGCCAGAGAGGCAGGCTGATGTAGCAGAACATATTTTGGGCATTTGATAATCTGTATATTGGGACATACTCAGTGATGAAGTATAATTAAGTACTGTACTTGAGTACAGTTTTGATGTACTTGTGCTTTACTTGAGTATTTCCATTTTAGGTAACTTCATACTTCTACCTTACAACATTTGGAGGCAAATATTGAACTTTTTTACTCCACTACATTTAGCTGTCTGCAGTGGCTACCTATCAGGTCAAGATGCAACATAAAAACATGACAATTTCAAGGGACATGTTTTTTTTTAAATTAAACCTCAACAAAAACATTAAATAACAGTATACTAAAGTTAAAATTAGCCCTTTACAAAATGAACGTATTGCTTACATAAATTAATCAATAATAATAATGCAATAATTTATACGGAATATGTATACAAATCTAAACATATCAGCTCTGCATAATAAGTATTTTTATTTTTGATACTTTCAGTATATTTTGATGCTGATGTTTTCTCTATTTTAGTTAATTGTTAGGCAACTAAATAATGTGAAAGATTCATAAAATAATTCACCAGGGGTCATCTGCTTAGTCAGTGACAGGAAAGGGGGAAATAATAGGAATCACTGCTCTACATCGCAATCCACAGCTTTCTGCCTCAAACTATTATTAGCTTGATGCTTTTGTATAGGAAAGGAAGAGGCTCCTATAGGTTGACACACACACACACACACACACACACACACACACACACACACACACAGTGCAGGCATGAGTCAGACTCATGATCCGGTCCAGCTGTGCAGGGATCACTGTCTCTCTCTCACTCCACACAGACACACACACACACACACACACACACACATCCATCAGTCACTGTCTGCCTCCCTTCATCACTGCAGCTTCACTTCCTGCTGCACTGATGCTGAAGTCGCGCATGAAAACTTCAGCATCCGATGTCTGGTACCATAGCAACAGAGAGCAACCAATAAGGGGGGCTCTTCGGGACACGACGAGGCTTGGGTCAATATCATCCTGGTGATTTTATATTCTGTGCAATGGGAACTGTTACAAACTAATCCAATTTTTACCCTCACTGGACTATGACCTACTTAATGTCTCTGTCGTTCATCTAAAGGTGATTGGTATTTATGTGGGCAGATTAATTTGACTTCACGGATAGCAACCTGCTGTTTCAGAGTATGTGCAAACTAACGTATTTTTTTGTCTTAATGATCTAAATAATTATTTTAACAATGATAACAGATAAACTGAAGAAAATACTAATAGATCAGGTTTCAAAAAGAAAAAAAACAAAATCAGGCACTGTTTTTTTTTTTTAAGCGGGAAAAAAAAGAAGACGTGGGCGTGATTTTGACGGTAATATGTTGCTTGGCTTAATTTTGGGGAAAATTAAGTAATAAATTAACATACATTTTTAATAGAGATATGAGATATTTGGTCAGGATTCAATAAGTCAAAAATAAATGCACGAGTAAAAATAATATTAGAAAAGAAAAAAAAACAGAACAGAAACAAATTGTGGCGATATGTAAGTAGGGCGATTGATCTGACGTCAAGAAAATCAACCTGCTATTGTTGTTGTTTTTTGTAAACTAAAAAAATACTACTAATCAAAATAAATAAATATTATAATTTAAAAATAATAATAAAAAGATACGTTTAAAAAAGTCTAAATTTAATCAGATGCTATTAAAAACAATTAAAACATAATAATTATCAGAGATGCAGAGGTTGCATCCTTTATGTTCCGGCTCAGTGCCCGCATATGACCTTATTTCAACCCGAGACAATTCCATTCATTCACTGACTATAGCGTACAAAACAAAACATAAATGTGTTTTAGTGTTTTTTATTTTTCTCTCGCCCTACTCGTGGTTGTGATTGTCTGGATGTGAGCGGACCACCATGTTCACAGCAGCCTGCCGTTACGCTGCTGGCTCGTTGAAAATGCACGTGCCTCTGCGTCACGGCCGTTAGTGCCTATGTGCCGGGCCGTCTGAGGACAACCGAGCTCCGAGCCAGACAGTACAAACACCGATAAAAAAAAAATCCTAGACAGGCTTTTGATCAACCGTCTACCGCAGGAGAGAAGGCGGTGTGGGCGCCATGTGAACAACAAATCTCCTGATTTAAACCACAGGAAGAGATCTTTTTTAAAAGGTGAACAATCTGTCAGAGCGCGATAACCAACGGCCCCAAACATCACATCAAACGGCTGCTCAACCAACGGCTCTCTTTGTTCGTGTCGAGTCCAAATGAGTAAATCGGTGTGAAAGTGTCAGAGTGGGTGGCTTAGGAAACTGTACGAAAGCTTCCAAGAGCTATTTTACACAGTCAACTCAGGTGACGTGCACTCAGTTGCCCGCACCGTGGCAGCATTACTACACAACTTGAAGCTCAAAACATGAAGCCGGGGGATGAGCTGGATCAAGCTAGCTAATAAGCTACAAGCAAACCGGAAGTTGTGAGAGTCTCATTTTTTTAAAAGTAAAATACATAGTTTTTTGTGTTGTTTTGCTTGACAACAAGGGCTGAATGGTATGTATTTACACGAATATCTCCCCAACCATTATTTATTAAACGCAAGACCATAACGTAAAAATTCACATTTAAAATTCAGTATGATGAGGTCTTAATCATGATGTATAACAGCATGTAGAAACCGAATTAAAACAACACCGACATTTAAATGAGAAACATGAGGGGGAAATAATAAAGGCTTTTCCTCACTATCTTGGATCACCACACTGGATTTTCTCTATTTTTTTGTACATTTCATCCATAACAACATTGAATCAACTAATGAAAGAAATATAGAAATATATCTGGAGTATCTCAAATTTTGGACCGTTTACAAACAAGGACCCCCTTCATCAAATAAATCACAGAATATTTCAACACTGCTTTCCAGGTAATTTCGTATAGCGTTTTGTGAGTGTCAAATTATTATGGAATATTTTATTTTGAAATTCTCCGGAACTCTCTGTTTAACCTCCTCCTATTGACGCTCAGAGAGAAAAGGGAAAGCAAGAGCTCAGGCGGTAGAAATGGAGAGCAAAAGGACTGGGAGGGTGAGCGAAAAATGTTCAAGAGATATGGCGTGGCAACAAGACAAAATAAATGCATCTTAGTCCACTAAAAGGAGTTTACCGTAGAACAAAGTCAAGGTTGAAAAGTCGATCTAACTGTCTGAGGGATTTTTAAGCCGTTTCGCTTTGGTCTTACCTCGGAATCAGTGCGCACTCAACGTTTGTGTTGGTCTCTGCAGAGAGAAGTCTGAGGCGAACAACCCAGTCTGACAGGATAAAAGGTAATAACAAGTCACTTCTGTTAGCCAACAAACACTGAGGGCCGCTGTTTGTGTACAGATCACCGTGCTGAAGTTAGGAAGTCATACACTGTGTCTATTGTTTGCTAGCTTATTGTGCCAGCATTGTTCGCGAGTGCAGCCAACACACTTCTAACGTGTTTTTGCCTGCTTGAATTGACATGACAGCACAGTCGTGTCGTGGCGCAGCGGCACGCGCGATTTACCAGCAAAGCATTGCTTTGAGTGGCTAAGCTAACTTATTGTTAGCAGCTTGCATGAGAAATGTGACAGAGTGCCACATGGGGCTCTGTTGTAGCCTACCTGTGAATGGCAGGAGACCTGCCCGGGCATGCCCTTGGACACAAAGCTGAGCGTAAAATCAATATCACAACATTTATGCAGAACTAACATGACTGCACAGTAATGAATTCAAAACACAACCGCCATAAATGGCAGTTGGTAACTGTGTCACTGCTTGTCTGCACAAGAAAGCTTTGTAAACTGGCACAAAAAGGAACTGATGACTTTTTTTTTTTTCAAATGTACCTTATAAACAGCGCGGTTGGTTTCTGTTGTCAGTCGCGTTATTTCAGGACGCATGCAAAGCTATTTGTGTGCATCATCAATACACTGCTACGTTACTCCCCTAATCGTTTATGTGCAGTCTGGTGTCTGAGCCCAGCTTTGCCTTGCATGACTCACTACTGATGAGGAGCCCCTCTTGTGCTGCTTTCAGGTAGCTCAGTATGAGTCGAGATGGGTGGGCAAAGAAGAGAGCCAATGCCGGTGGTGACAATGGTTGGGCTGAGAGGGTGAGTATCTGAAATGCTTCCATCAACAATGCAGAGATAACCCCATTGTGAGGACAAGCAATAACCTCAGCAGGAGGACATGCCCACTCAAAAAAAAAAGCCACTGGGGGTTTCATGACAGCCAAGCAGTGTAACCTCAATGTAACAGGCAGCAGAAGGAGAAGTTGAAAATACTGCATTAGGATTAGGGATGTTTATTACATGGGTTATGCAGAGTGAGCTTCACAATATTACTAGGAAACTGGAAGGGAGCAACCCTGTTGTTCTTCACCCCCTGCAATTTCATTATAGCAGCTAAGAGCCCGCAGCAGAGCACTAGTCACTGTCTAATTAGGTGAAGGCTAGACTGCCAGGCAAAGCTTTACCACAACTGTGAAAGCTGCATTCAGCCCAATAACACCCAGTAATAACACGTGTACCACCATGGAGGCAACACCGTAATTAGACAGTGTTTATTATCTGTGTAAAGAAAAGTGTTTGTTAAGCATTAATGTACACACAGAATCATGTATGTGCTCTGTTTCATACATGTAATGTTCAGACTCAAATGGAAAACACACATGGTTATTCAGGTTTCTTGTTTATCTACACATTTATTGTGAAAGAACACAAAGCAAGATTCTTTTTACATATAATCAAAAATATCTATGCTCTGTGCTGGTGTGTACATGCTGATGCTGTACCTTTTTCATATGAGAAGGCTTTGTGTTATTCCAGCCAGCATGCCAGACATTGATACAAGATAAGATAAGATAATCCTTTATTAGTCCCAAAGCAGGGACAGACTGTTTGCGAGAGACAGAACAGTTAAAATACAGAAAGGCAAGTGAATATTAAATAAAGGAGCAAGTAACAGCAAGAAAATAAAATCCGGCATGTGGTTGGACATGTTGTCCATCAGTGATGAGCTTGCCCATCATTGTCCTTTCTTCCCCCAACTCCTCTCCCTTGAGAGGTCATCCCAGGACAGAGCTGTCATTCTAATCGGTCTGTTTAGTCTCTTAATATATTTGTAGTTTATATAAATTAATATTGGCTGACCAGCAAGTTTTGGCCCTTAAGTTGTAAACCAGAATAGCTGTCATGAATGATCCTCTAACCTTGTTCTCTGCCCTTTTTGTTGTTTGCAGGGTGGCTACATGGCAGCCAAAGTTTCTAAACTGGAGGAGCAGTTTAAACTTGATGCCCCCAGAGAGAAACAGAAGGATGGTACATGCTCCAGTATTTTCACTGGAGTGGCCATCTATGTCAATGGATACACAGGTGACACTTGGCTATACCACTTTCAATATCTTTTCTCCCCTTTCTCCAAGAATGCTGCGGAAGAGTGTCTGTCTTTATGATCTGAACAGTTTGAATACATTATATTACATTTCACTCTTTCTAGGCAGAGCTTCATTAGAGATGACTTTGACTAATGGAATTCCTAGCTGACTAACACATAACAAATGGGCTGACTAGTGATGCTTTATGCAAAGTCCCATGTGCTTTAGAATCAGGATTATAGATCATGTCATAACATAGGTAAACCAAAAAAAATCAGAATGATCTGAATAGCAAAGCTTTCAGATCATTGCTAATGTACATCTAGCTCTATGTTCTACACCTGTTGTATCCTGTGTTTGGGATCTTTTGTATAGATCTATATTTTTCTCATGTGAAGATTCTTAATAAGCTGACATTCTGACTTGTATCTGTCTTTTTGGTTTGTTTTTTTATTGTTTTCCTGTTTGTGAGCAGAGCCCAGTGCAGATGAGCTCCGCAGACTGATGATGCTGCACGGTGGCCAGTTCCACGTGTACTACTCTCGCTCTAAGACCACCCACATCATCGCCAATAACTTGCCCAACAGCAAAATCCAGGAGCTTAAAGGGGAGAAGATCATCAGGCCCGAGTGGATCACTGACAGGTGTGTTTAGTGGGAGATGAATTAATTGCTAATTGAATATCTCATTGTGAATTAGCTGAAAATCGCTGTGTTTGCTTTGTTTCAAACAGTATCAAGGCTGGAGGTCTCCTGCCCTACCTGCAGTACCAGCTATACTCCAAACAGAAAGGCCCACTGTTCCCCGGCATGACTCTGCGCCAGACGGCAGAGATGGCTGGAACTAGCCGTGGACTGGCTCAGCTGAGCGTCCATCAAAAGCCTCACCTGCCACAACGCAGCATCCAGCTGCAGGAGCAATCTTCGTCCACCTTTAACCACAGCCACAGTCGGGTCAACCAAGGCAGCATCCAACCTCAGCCCATCCAGCAAAGCACTGCGGCTCGCTTCAGCAACCCACAACCCAGCCACCCAGCCTCCACTTACCTCAGTACAGATCCCAGGCTCAGAGGCCATTTACACCTGCTGTCTAACCGGAGCCCCACAAAGCTCCAACACAAACCCCAACAGTCCACACCTCATAATCTCCAGCACCAGAGAGCCGGCCAACCACAACCTCAGCACAACGCTTCTTGCAACAGTTCCCCGAGTGGCTGCAAGGATGTGGAAATAAAAATGTGAGTATGCAAAGTGGTTCACCTTTTACATTTTTTTTCTTTTTAAAGTACAGTAAAGTTTTTGCATGACCAATTAACTCCTCTGAATTTACATCCTCATTGATTTCTGTAGGAGGAAAAAGGAAACATGGTGGAATGCTTGTCTTGATTTCTACCGGCTAAAGATAATTCAACACAAAGCTTGCTTGTTGCTTGTTATTGGACCACAGATCAAAGAGGGGCAGGGCTTAAAATAGGTCTGTAAGAACCACTTGTTTCAATAACTCCTCTTCATCCTTTTCTCTCACAGAAACGGAATATTGCAGACCTCATTGGACCTGATGAGCCATTCAAAAATGAAGGAAATGCAAGAGTGTGTCAAAGGAGATCCTCTCCCCCGGGTGCTGAAGGAAGCACATCTGACAAATGGACACACTCATCTTGTTAACGGTGCCTTAAAGCCAGAGGACCTGTCCCCTTTTACAGAAGAACCCTCTGTTGACAAGGAGTTGCCTCACTGTAGAGTCAGATCAGATGATAAACCTCAGAGCCCTTCAGGACAGTTTCAGACCAAACCCGACCCATATGAGTTTCCCCACAGTCCTCCAAAGCAATCCGACCAGTCTTCTGTCATTCTGAAGCAATCCAGTTCACATGGAGCCAGCGAGCAGAGACCTAAACCTCCACCCCCCACCTACCAGGAGGCTAGAATAGCCGCAGAAAGCCACCTACTACCCAAGCAGCTCCAGTCATGCATTAAAGTTGATTCAAACCCCGAAAGGACTCCTCCTCCACCTGCATCCCGCTCCCTTTTACATTCTCCGACTCGACTCAACGGCAGTCACCACAATGCCTTTTCATCTGACCTTGACTCAATACACACAACAGTTAAACCTGATCCTCCCACTGAAAAGTCTTCATCACCATCCAAGTCTTCAGCTCAGCTGCTGGCACAGACGGGCGGTTTGATCTCCGAGTTCTACTCTCACTCACGTTTACACCAGATCTCCACATGGAGGTCCGGCTTCTCCGAGTATGTCAATGAACTGCACGGCAAGCGAAAGGTAGCAGGGGGCGCCTCCTTCCCAGGGAAAGACAGACTGAGGAAGACTGTGGCCCAACGCTCCACAGACAGCCGAGGTAGGAACAGAAATCCCTCTGTAAAATCCAGACAGTGTGTATGTGTGTAATGATACATATTACATAACTGCAGCTCCTCCAGTTCAGAGGCAGAAAGAAATTTTCTATTTCTAAAATAATTTTTAATTATTGCTGCTTATATGACGTGCAACTAATATTTTGATTACCAATTAATATTAGTTTCTTTTATCATCCTAAGCTGACAAAGCCAAAGACAAAACAAGAATGGTTGATGTTATAAGAAAGGAAACAATTAGGATGATTAGGCAGAAAGTATATTCCACTTGTTGTTATTTGGATTGTTTTTAGACTGAAAAGGACATTTAAATAAATTACCTTGGACTTTTAGAACCTGGTTATAATAATTTTCACCTTTTTTTCCATGTTATAAACCAAACAATCAATTGCGAGAATAAATGGCAGATTCATAAATAATAAAAATAATCATCAGTGTCAGCCTTATGAATCATTCCAATCTGTCATTCTGTGAATTTAGTTGACTCAACTAAAGGCTGCCAGTAGCCTTTAGTTACAGTTAAACTGGATCCACATGCTCATGATAATGTATTTTTGTAAATTGTGAAACCTTCTGTCTGACTGTCTGGTCTTTATTTATTTATGTCGTCAGGTTTGTCTTCACCCGCAAGTGTCAAGTCTTGTATTCTTCACGTGGACATGGACTGCTTCTTCGTGTCCGTGGGGATCCGACATCGGCCGGAGCTCAAAGGTAAGGCGCCTTTTGTCTCTTAAAACCGTGCGCTGCAAGTGAAATGTGTCCGTATGTAACACATGCACCTGCTGTGTAGAGTGCGTCCAGTCAGTGCTCCCTGCTGACTTCACGGTATTCTTGCAGGGAAGCCTGTAGCTGTGACCAGTAACCGTGGACAGGGCAGAGTGCCCCTGAGGCCCGGCGCTCACCCTCAGCTGGAGCAGCAGTACTACCAGAGGAAACATGCTCAGCCTCAACCTGGTGAGTGTCATACACTCCCTGTTTGTCATGGAGAACGCTGACCTAGATTTTCTTTCTTCAAGATGCTTTTCTATTACATCCACAACACAAATGCATCTTAGGAGGAAAATATAAGGCATTTTCAAAGCTAAGAATATAAAAGGGTAAGGAAGTATCTTGCACTACACATTTGGTTTATTAGGCTTATTTTAATCAAGGTTGACTTATAGGGAGAGATTTTGGCACACAGTTGCATTTGAGGCAAATATTAAGAGACACAATAAATAAAATATTACTATGGATGTACTATCAGTTCAATATCTGAACAAAATTGGGGCTAGAGGTTTGAAGTATGCGCCCTTTTTTCATGTTATTGTAAAACGGTGAAATAAGCCATTTTCCCATCATGTTAATCTCCACCACCACATTATTCCAGTTATTTATGGTGCGTCCATTATGCATCATCCATCATTTGTTGTTTTTTTCCTGCTGCCAGCAAAACATAAAGGTATTGATAACATAAAATGTTATCAATACCTTTTGCTATAAGCTCATTTAAAGGCATATATGTGTTTAAGAATGTCTGAGGATCTATGTCTACAGGAGGAAGAAAATCAAGTTTTTTTTTCATCAAAATTCTTAACTGCATGACATTCTGTTCTTTTCTGCTGAAATATGCAGGTGTTTTTGTTCTGTCAGTCAGGTCTCTTTTTTTCTCACTTCTGTCCTTTTATAAATGTATCAATAAGCTTTCAGATAGTGGAGACTCAGTCCAGTTGTGACCTTGAATTTCACAGGCTCACTGCACATCCTGCACATCGTACTGTATTATAACATGTGTGAGTAGGTGTACCTTTGTTCCGCCTCTCAGAGAGCATAGATGACGATCTACACAGAACTCCTTCACAAGAAAGCCCTGACCTCCATGCTAACGGGGTGGACCAGGAAGCTGCGACTCTGTCCATGGCGGAGATCGCATCCTGCAGTTATGAGGCAAGGTAAGACAGAACCACACGCATTTCATGAAGATTTAACTTAATTACTAATGAACACCACAGTGAAAATTTCATCGTCAAATAACTCCATGACAAGGATAAGATGATGATGAGACTGTGCCAGTGTCATTCAACACAAGCTGTTACAATGTTCATGTTAATTAATAGATGAAAAGGCAAAACTTATTTAAAGAAATATCCTTGACCCCTCACTTCCCCTCTCCGTCTCAATCAGTCCATCTCGTTTCTCTTCTCAG
Source organism: Hypoplectrus providencianus (assembly GCA_028566105.1). NCBI lineage: Eukaryota > Metazoa > Chordata > Actinopteri > Perciformes > Serranidae > Hypoplectrus > Hypoplectrus providencianus. The sequence goes on along the minus strand of JAOWBC010000002.1, from coordinate 17,178,541 downwards.
TTCTGACAACTGTGTTACTATACAGGGTACAACCTGCAGTTTTCAGGTCAGGTTGGGCTTCAGATGGTTGATTTTACAAATATTTTTGCATGCTGGGCGATGTGGATAACGTACCAGCAGGGCTACCCATGACCAATCGGCACAGTCTGAGTTAGTACAGAGCGGCATTCGTTATTCTTCAACCTGTGTTTTTTCATGTAATGACATCAAATCTAAAATTTGCATTAATTTCACAAAACTTTCAAAATTATTGGGTTTGGCTCAACAAGACCGATTGACATGTCGCCTGATGACCAAAAAAGCAAATTTGATGAAGAACAATGAAAACACTGCTGACAAAATTAAGAGACAAAACATTTTAACTAAAAGTTGACAAAAAAGGATCAGACTTAAATACTTGGAATTGTCCTTTACCAAAACTATTGAGAACAATGATGAAAATGTAGATAAACTAACAAGCATTCTCATCTAAAGACTAAGACTAAATCTAAAATATTGAACAGCACAAACATCTGTATGTTAAACTAACTTGTATCGCTTGCCTCCCACAGACAGGCCGGTGTGAGGAACGGGATGTTTTTCGGCAAAGCGAAACAGCTGTGTCCCTCGCTGCAGTCCGTCCCGTATGATTTTGAGGCCTATAAAGAGGTGGCTCTCACCATGTATGAGACTCTGGCAGGGTAAGAGGAACTTCCTGTTTTATTTCCCACTCACTTCACTGTCACATGCATGCCTAATAGCCTAAAGCTCACCTCTTCACTCACTCATTCCTCGCAGTTACACCCATGACATCGAGGCTCTGAGCTGTGATGAACTGCTCATCGACGGTTCTGCTCTGCTCGCCGAGTTGAGCATCAACCCAAAAGATCTGGCGAGTGCGATCAGAGCAGACATCAAGGAGAAAACGGGATGCTGTGCTTCAGTGGGCATGGGTGAGTTCCTGTTGGCCCTGTGTTGTAAATTACATCAACACGGCGCTCTCATCACACATGCTGAGCCTGACTGCTCATCTGTTCAGGGTCCAACATCCTGCTGGCACGGCTGGCGACCCGGAAAGCCAAACCAGACGGGCAATACTTCTTAAAGTCAGAGGAGGTGGATGATTTTATCAGGGACCTGCCAGTCACCAGCTTACCAGGTAGACACAGCACCACCCGCTGGACATTAGGTGGCAGCACACCGTCTTTCCTGTGGCACACATTTCATTAATTCCCATTTCTTTTTACAGGTGTGGGGCCTGTCATGGGCAGAAAGCTGGCTGCAATGGGTGTGAGGTCATGTGGGGACCTTCAGCAGGTGTCCCTGTCTCAGCTGCAGAAGAAGTTTGGACCCCGGACTGGACAAACCCTGTTCCGCTTCTGCAGGGGGCTGGATGATCGGCCTGTCCGCTACGAGAAGGAGAGGAAGTCGGTCTCAGCTGAGATGAACTACAACATCCGCTTTACATCGGTTTGACCTCCTTTCTGTTTCCAGTTCATCTCTCATTTCTTATCAGCCCTGGAGTTCAGTTCTCTCTCTCTAACCTGCTTGGTCTTCCTTCCTCTATGACCAGGTCGATGAGGCGGAGTCCTTTCTCACTAACTTGTCCATGGAGGTGCAAAAACGATTACAGGACGCAGGGCTGCGGGGTCGCAGAGTTACCCTGAAGGTCATGGTTCGCAAGGTTGGAGCGCCACTGGAATCGGCTAAATATGGTGGTCATGGAATATGTGATAACCTAGCCAGGTAAGAAATAAATGAAAGAAGAAAGGAAAATGGTTATTGATAAATGTATTTTCTTTGGTTTTTCCGTGCTATTGTTTTTCTATAAACTCTTTTCTTGCTCTCCCTCTCTGTCAGGACTGTGATGCTCGCTCAGTCCACTGACAGCGGTCAGCTGATTGCCGCTGCAGTCATCAAGCTGTTCCATGCCATGAAGCTGCAGGTTCAAGACTTGAGAGGAGTTGGTATCCAGGTTCAGCTCCTTGAAGGACATCGCTCCGTCCCTCAGGCCTCTGTGGGCCCCGGGACACGCTCCATCAAACACATGTTTCTTGGCCAGGGAAGTGCGAAATCCAGCAGCAAAGGTTTGTTTAAAGTCTTTGTTTTTTAGTTTATATCTTTTTTTTTTTTGTCTTCTGTGAGAAAAATTTATTCCATTAACAATGTTTCAGATGCTGCTGAGAACAAAATACTTCAGGAAAAGAATTCCTCAACAACAGGTCCGTCATCTCACTCCTCTCCACGTCCTCTGTGCTCTCCTGAGCCGGTCCCAGGGACAAGCCGAGACCAGCAGACATGCAGAGAAACTCCAAAAAGTTCCCGTGCACGTCTCAATTTTAGTATTGAGGTCCCCTCCCCATCACAGGTAAGGACTTGAAGGTTTTGTCAGAGTGATTAAACAAGAGCTGAACAATTAAATGTTTAACAACTTGTGTTTCTTTGTGGTGTCCAAGGTGGACCGGTCTGTGTTGGAGGCGCTGCCTGCAGAGCTGAGAGAACAAGTGGAACAGTCGTGGACTAATCGGGACGGGAGGCTGAGTGTCTGTCGCTCACCCAGTCCACTGCCCCCAGCTTCTGTCCCGCAGCCGCCCTCTCTGAGGCCTGGTCCGACCTCCCCTCCTCGTCCTCCTGCCCCTGCTCCTGCACTCTACACTCCACCTGTTAGCACGTTGCTTCTGCAGATCCCAAACCAACCAGACAGCCCGGGAATTGTGCTTGAACTACCGAACTTCTCACAGGTCGGGATGCAAGCATTTCAGATTTTGCCTTTTGTTAACATTCTGTCTGTCAGAAGTCCAAATTGTTACAGAAAAAAATAATTTCCATAATCATCTCTTATTTTGAAAACACTGGACAATTTTGAATCTATATATTTTTCTTTGTGCTCTCACGTGTCACCAATGTTGGCAGAAAAAAAAGATTCCACATTTATATATGACGATGTATTTAGTCCTTGTCTGCACAAAGCTGGTAGCTTGTTTGTGATTAGACACACAGTTTCTCTTAATCTCTTCTGCAGGTTGACCCCGACGTGTTTGCTGCCCTTCCCAAAGAGCTCCAGGACGAACTGAAGTCTGCCTATAACCATGTGACAAATGTCCAGCCCCAGGTGAAAATCTGTAAGTCCTCAGGTGAATTTTATAAGAATGCATTTCTCCGGCTGCTATGATCAGCATACAGATTCTCTGTATCTCACCATTTTTCTTTGTTACTCCACAGTGGAGCCGAAGAATCCTCTTTTGCAGTTGAAACAGTCCGGGCTCGGAGTTGGCATTGGTCGGGTGAAACGGCGCTACAAGAGAAAAAATGCAGTGAGCCCCGTTAAAAAAGGTCCCTCCCCTCTGAAGAGGCGTCACACGACAAACAGCCCTGCCAAATCCCTTCCGCCTCCGATAAAACCACGGGAACCAATGAACATGTTTAAGGTGAGTCAGTGAACGGCTTCATCCACGAACATGCTGGCAGTATTGTGAAGGTAGCTCATTGACTCCCAATTTACAACTGTTTTTTCCTTCGCAGACAGAAAATGTTCCTTCGACCTCCAAACCGGACGTCCCAGAGGCCAAATTCATTACTCGTCCGTCTCCAGTGCTGGCCGGAGCCTACGACCTGAGGGACATTAAAACACTCCTACGGGAATGGGTCACCACCATAACAGGTGAGGAACAGCTCTGTCATAGCGCCGCCTCATGCACTTAACCATGTTGCATGTATGGATATTTAATCACTTCTTTCTTTTGTTAGAACCCATGGAGGAGGACATCCTGCAGGTGGTGAAATACTGCACGGACCTGATTGAAGATAAAGATCTGGAAAAGTTGGATCTAATTATAAAATATATGAAAAGGTAAGAACTTTACAGTTTCCCCATCCTGTCCTCTACTTAAATCTCTTTCTCTTATGTTTTCTTATGGAAATAATTGTGACTTTACTCAGCAAAAATGGAACAGACCGTTCCAAGATGTAATCAAAAAATGTTAATTACAAGTAAAACAATTCTGTGTTTATTTGAGCTAATTATTGTTCCCAATTCCCAAACATTTTTTCATTTAAATCCAAAATTTTCTTTCAGTTGAGCTGAATCGTTTTGTCAGAACCATATTTAAGAGTAGCTCGACAGCAAGGAAAGGTTTTTGAGCCACAGTAATACATCTCTGTTGTTAACTATTTTTTTAATAGCAGTTTGTAGAGTTATTCCCTTTAACTTTGTGTGACTCACAAATCACCTCATAGCCGTTGATCTCTCTTTGCAGGCTCATGCAGCAGTCGGTGGAGTCGGTTTGGAGCATGGCTTTCGACTTCATTGTAGACAACGTGCAGGTGGTTGTACAGCAGGCTTATGGTAGCACCCTGAAGGTAGCATGAAGGAAGAGGGGGTTACTATTTTTACTGTGTTACATTACCAACTTTTGCTTTGCTACTTTCGCAAGGTCATCTGCAATACAAAAAAATGACTGACGTCTAAATAATGACTTTCTGCCATCTCAGCTTCATGTCCTCAGTGTCCACCTAAGAGTGAGACACAAATCAATGACTCGCACTCAAAATATGAGAAAGTGTTTCAAGAGCCAATGACAGTATTTGATGAAAGTGTGTACAGTTTATTATTTTCTGTATTTGCTTTTTTAAAGGGACAAGTAACACAAACACGAAAGCAGGAATTGTACTTAGCTCACCAAAACTCAGAACAGTCATAATCGTAGCAGCTTTTTTGCAAATTCATCATTTTTCATATGGACTTCTTTTCTAAATAAATGTATGTGAAATTTTATATGAGGATTTCTGCAGGCAGTGCTTGACTATTTCTTATACAAGCCAAGCCTTTATAACATTTTGAGTGTCCCTCCTGTTGATGGTTTTCAATCTTAAATGAGCAGTTAAATAATGTTACACAGGCACATTTGGAGTTTTTTTATGCAGTTTAATCACACTAAATACAATGAGGACTGCAACTAACGATTATTTCACTATCAGTTATTATGACAATTATTTTGTAAATTAATACATTAATTGATAAGTCTAAAAAATGCCAGAAAAAAAAGTGAAAAATGTCCGTTCTACGTTTTCAAAGCCCAATGTTTTTAAATGACTATTTTCAGTCTAAAACCCAAAGATAATCATGTTAAGATACAGAGAACAGCAGGATACCTTCATACTTGCTGGTTGAAATACATAATTTTCTGCCTTTTTTGCATGAAAAATTACTTAAATGATTAATCAATTATCAGAATCGTGGCAGAACATTTTGCTAGCATTGCAGTTCCAAACACAAAGCGTCTTTTAGATATTTTAGAATCAGTGAATCTACTAGCACTCTTCTGACAGACTTAATATATTACTGGAAATAGTTTAAATATCAAATTTTTCAGTATTTTCTTTGGTGCTCCATGCCACCTGTGCTGACCTGTGAAATATCTACTACTGCTGTGTCACAAAAAAAAAACAAGAATATAGTGTGCTGCATACAGTAGTATCTTTCTCTTTGTCTCTTGCAAAAAAAAAGTGCCAAACCTTGTTTTTATGTAAATAATGTTTTTAAAGACATTTGTTAAAGGTTTTAAAAGATGTTCTTGGAGAGTTTACCTCTTGTATTGTTTACATGTAGTGAATTCTTAGTAACAGTCTTTAAATTGTAAAATCTTCTCACTCTATAATAGTTTTTAAGTGTTCCAACTCGGAAATCAGAAGCTGGCCAAAGCACTTCACATGAGGTTAACTGTTGATTCTCAGTAGCACTCTGACTGGGTGGAGGATGTTGACAGGGGTTATGGCAATCAATAAGTAGCCTATGCAGTTTTTTTTCACAAGCAAATGAGATGTCCCTTCAAGATATTGTAACATTTCATACAGGCTCTGTGTCTGGAGTTGATCTTTTCTAGTGTGTTTCCAGCCCAGTTTCACAAATGTCAACATTGAAATAATGCTGGATCTGCAGAGGAACATATGACCGGATTTTTGAACTCAACATATGTACTGGGGCACTTCATACTTGGAGACATTAGTGTGACACTTGTGGTGAGATCGCTGTATTTCTGTACTGATGATTAGAAGTGCTCAGCAGATGCAGCTGGCTGGCTGGCTTGTGATCTCAACCATGCAAGAAGTTGTGTGTGTGAGTTTGTGTGTTTGTATGGTTGATAAGTTCATTTAAAGCAGTTTCCCCTATATGCAAACCAAATCAATACGTCATCTTTTTTCAACTTGTTGAAATGAATGTAAATCAGAATGTGCAAGCCTCCACTCACTTTCAAGATGTTTCGCTTCTCTTCACCTGTCATATCTTTCCAGAAGGGAAATGGCCAGAAGTTAAAATTGTCTTCTCTAAACTGGCTTGTGCCTGAAGACCTGAAGCTGTGAACTTGTTTGTAAGTTTTCTAAATCTTGGTAATAAATTGTAAACTCTGTATTAATTTATTTGTCTGTGTCGATGTCTAAAGATACAACCTTGATATAAGACCTCTTTGTCAAGATTATGTTTTAACTTGAAAAAAAAAAAAGTGAATTCTTTTTTCTATTGATATACTAAGAACTGGAAATAGTGACACTTCTAGATGTCTTTGAAGATAAGGGCTGTCCATCTTCAAATATGTCACTGACCTGACAGTGAGGAGCCAATAAACACAGTACAATAAAATACTTAAAAAAAATTTAAAAAAAACTCCCAAATAACCAACATGTAGTCATTCCTATAAACCTTCTTTTTGTATGGTGTGGTATGATTTATTTCTGCTATTGCTCTCTTTCTCATGTAGTCCTGTTTGATATGGTGGAAAATTATAGTGATATTTTATTTTTTGATTATTAAAAAAATATCTATCAATGATAACACATTGCATTGTGTAGCTTTTATATCATGGTTTACATACAGAAAGTACATGATTTTCTTGCAAGAATAATCAATACTGACTAAAATGCTAAATTGCTTTTTATTTTCAGTGTATATCATATCCGTGCCTTTACTTCTAGCTATTATTTAATCCATAAAAAAAGCCTAAAATAGTAATTGTCTTTTCTAAATATATTTATTATATAAAAAGCATGGGGGAAAATATACATATTTTCAGATATCCCCGGATGTAGTTTGACGTCAAAAGGGCCTGCTGTGACGTTACATCCTCAGCAACCGTTTGCATTTCGCGCACGAACTGAAGAGTCGCGGAGCCGTTAACGGGTAACATTAACTCCTTATTTAACGACAACGAGATAATGAATTCCTAAAGATTTCTTTGAACACTACACGTACTCGACGTTTGTTACTATGTTGCACATAGATCGTTTATTTTTAGTAATTTTCGCTTCAGTATTTACATCTGTGTGAAACTCTCATAGCTAACAGGAGCTAGCTTAACAGGCTAAGTATCGTTAACGTTGTTATACAACATTTAGTTTTCCTTGAATATGGGTATATCTTACACATCCAGCTGCATTCATAGATCGAAAATTGTATTAGTGTGTTTTTACCTTTGCAGAAAAGGATATGTCGAACAAATAGACAACCATAACTAAGTGTGTCACCGCCGCTAGGCTAATTCAAGCTAACAACCGGCGAAAAGAAGGTGTGCCCGGCTGTCACCATGGCTTTGTCTCCACCGATACCGACAAGATGCTGCGCAGTTTGACAGCTGACTGCGTAGCGTTAACGTTCTAACTGAAGACTGGACAGTGACGTTACGTACATTACGTGCACACTTTGTGATTCACACATGCGATGATGACCGTTAGCTGCTGCATTGATCATATTAGGGCAGTAATCAGCCGGTTATGATTAGACCTAGAACCATCCCTTACTTTAACAGTTCCTCACAATACAGCCTCTTAAATGAAATTAATTTTGACTACATATACCATAAGTTCAAAACAAAGCCTTGATTAGACTGCATTGTGTTAAGCTGTGTGTAAAGTTCACGTTGTACAATTCTGTATTGTCTTTGTGAAAAATAGTTCAGATTTTTTTCTGGTGTAATTTCTATAATTATGGCATGCAGGCAGAAATCTTATTTTAAATTTTGGTGTGATCTTGCACCATGCCTTAGCTGACATGATCTTTTCTTTCCCCTGTCAGATTCAGAGAGAGTTTCACACTGTGCAGGCAGCCATGGACAGCCAATCAATGGAGATCATAACAAAGGTTTTGGAGCAGTCAGTCAAGCAGGTGGAGGATAAGGTGGACGCACAGCTGAGCAAACTGAATGATATGGATGAAGATGATTTGGAAAGACTGAAGGAGAGGCGACTGGAGGCACTGAAAAAAGCCCAGAAACAGAAGCAGGTATGTGGGATGTGGAGATGTGCTAATATATTAGCCGATATTCCCCAGTTCAGTTATTGTTGGCTTATCAGCAATTGAGATGACTGTTTATCTAATGATTTTTTTTTTTGGTCTGGCTTGATGCTTTGTTAGTTATATGCAATCAAGCTTAGACAAAGGCATGTGCCTTTTTTTTTTTTTAGCAGTTTATCATTTGATTCATTTTGATTAGATTAATAGCAAACTTTAGTTTTTTATCTTGTCTTTACATAAGGTTGAAAATGGGAACTTTGGTGTATTTTTTGTAACCTAACTCTTGTTATCTGTAATAAAAGTGGATCTTCACATGGGAAAAATTACACTCCTCTCAGCCAACAAAAGAGGTCACATGGTTCTCTAATGTAAAAGCCAGTTTTTCCTCTTTTTGAGAGTTATTGTTCTGCTACTCACCCCAGCTCTTTGTTTTTTTTAGGAGTGGTTGTCTAAAGGCCACGGAGAGTACAGAGAGATCCCAAGTGAGAAAGACTTTTTCGGCGAGGTCAAAGAGAGCAAGAATGTTGTCTGCCACTTCTACAGAAATTCCACCTTCAGGTAATTTCATAGCACAACTATACCTTTAAAAATGTAAATCTTAATATATTTGTTTATTTGTGCAAGTTTCTCTTTAGATGTGTATTAGTTCTAGTTATAACTTAGTTGTTTATAAATTTTAACAGGCCTACATTTTATTTTATGCTGCAAAGATCTCTTCGTTTAAAAGTTTAATAACTTTAGTGTGATGTAATCCTACTGCTGAACTAATCATCTGGTCGTCTGTCCCCCATGTACAGATGCAAGATCCTCGACAAACACTTGGCCATCCTGGCAAAGAAGCATGTTGAGACCAAATTCATTAAACTGAATGTGGAAAAAGCCCCGTTTCTGTCAGAGAGGCTGCGGATCAAGGTCATTCCAACGCTTGCCTTGCTAATAGATGGAAAAACAAAGGACTATGTGGTTGGATTCTCTGACCTGGGAAACACAGATGACTTCTCCACAGAGATGCTTGAATGGAGACTCGGTTGTGCAGATGTCATTAACTACAGGTGAGACATACAAGAGGCTTCTGCCTTCAGCTTTTATCTACAAAATCAAAGTATTGAGGCAGTAGAAACAATATGCAACCTGATTTTAACTTCACCTTTTTTTGCTTCTGTTCCAGTGGTAACCTGATGGAGCCTCCTACAGCGACACAAAGGCCGAGCACAAAGTTCACAAAGGTGGAGAAGAAAACCATCAGAGGGCGAGGTTACGACTCGGACTCTGATTCTGAAGACGACTGAAAAGCACCAGTAGTCGCCTGGTTTTCTCTCTCAGGGCTACCTCTTTAAGTAAAAGTTTAGCAGAAAGCCCAATTCAGTTTTCTTTTTCCCCCTCTCTATAAACTTTACTCAACCAAGACAGATTTCCATATTTTCACTTACTAAAATCAAATTCTTTCGAAATATTTTTTAAGCCTTATTTAATACATTCTGACATGTTTTATAATTTAATAACTAAAAAAGTGACATACATCTACTTCTAGAACAAGGCAACTTGAAGAGGACACCGTATGTTTCACTGAACCAATCATGTATCGACTAGCTCTGAGCTTTGTGTTCATTTTGTCTCATTCTGTTTATTTTGTGTGTTTCTCTGTAATTTTGTGAGTCTATTAGAACAGAAAAACATGATGCATGAATGCCAAAATCATCTTTTACCATCAGAATACATTTTTACATGAGATTTCCTTGTAGCAAGAGTTTGACTTGACAAGCCCAAACTTAATAAAAAAAAAACTAAAAAAAAAAAAATGTTTGCCGCTAATCTTCTGTATAGCTCCTATATGTTTAAGGTTTATGTGAGAGATGGATTGAGTTTTAGTTGGTGGCAAAGGTTACAATACCGGAACCAACAATTCTCTCAATGCAACACAATTTGTTTGTCTGACTGTTCTTCCTAAGGAAAACAAGGGAGTTCCTCATTCATGTTTCAGGGGCAACAGGGCAGTGTGGCATGTGTCACACCTGTGCACAATCATTTAAAAATTTAGATTTTTTTTTTCTCACAATGCAATACACAGAACTGAGAAAGTTCCACATCTGAAAATAATGTAATATTTCTGGTTTACAACTCCACAAAAATTAAAAAAATTCTGCTCTGTAGTTTAATCAGTTTTTCTTCCCCAATTATTCTCCAATTAGTGCATGTAGACAATACCAACAAATTCAAAGGCAACAGACATTGATTCACAATACAAGATGATGGATAAATAACAAGGACGGCCTTTAAAATTAAAAACATTTGAAGGAGAAAATAAATTGTGTAACATTTTGTTTGCTTTTGGATGCATTTCAGACAAGCAGGATGGGTTTAATTTAGTATTTTCTTGTTCATACAAACACAAACATCCTCACCCAGTTACATGCTTACATTTCTTTGTGTAGTCAGAAAAGCTTGACTTACTTTACTGTCCATGTTGCAGATTAACCAGTAGGGTCTGAAGTATTAGTATGTAGCATGGTATCTGAGATTGCAGCTTCAGTCCTTGTACAAGGTCTAATTGTTAAATAAGTGAAAACACCTGTGTGAGGATCATCAGTGTGCAGCTAAAATAAAGGCAAACTATTGTCCTTCAGTACTCCAATTCCTCAGAGATGTCAATAAAACATAAAAAACAGCCTGCTTTTCATTTCTAAAGGTTTTTAATTTATTTTGAGTTTTTACAAGTTGTGTTGAATGAGGGATAATTTGTCATGGAAAACAGATTTTTCAATCACAACAACAGCATGTATGACTTAAAAGTTGGCATTTAAATTGACATTTATTGAAGAATTCTGGACCTCATTTAGACCAAATGTCTCAGTGTATTGAAACCAGAAAATGAAGCTGTTTAGCACAAGATTTTCAACAATATTTTTAAACAGTTAATCCAGTGGTGTCAAACTGATCCAAGAAAAGGTTCATGTGGCTGCAAGTTTTTGTTCCGACCAGGCAGGAGAACCCCTGATAAACACGGCAGCTGAATCAAAACAGTTCAGGTGATTGATGAGTCGAGTCAGGTGTGTTCCTGCTTGGTTTCGACAAAAATCTGCAGCCACTTCAGCTCCTTATGCATCAATTTGACACTTCAGGATTAAACTTTTCACTGCTATGATTGAAAGATGGGCTACTATTCGATGGCCTTGGGCTCTACGGGTTGGAGGAGGCGCCGAACAATCAGCTCCCCGTTGCTGTTAATATAGGTGTCACCGATGTCCTGTTCAGAAGGGATGCCATACGGCAGCTTCAGCGGCTGGATTCTGAATGAAGCAGGAAAGAGATGATTGGGCAGGAAAATTTATGAACAAGTCTCTTTAAATGTCCAGAACTTTTACAGGTGGTTTGTTTTTAATAAATCTTTTTTTGTGCAGCATGCTTTTCTGATCAAGAGCTAGCAGATAGGCGGTATTAATCTTACCTTACAAGATGCTTGATGAATTTCAGCTGGTTATTGACTGCAGGGGTGTTTTTGTGAATAACAGGTTCATGTGCCTAAAACACAACAAAGAGAAACAAATAGAAACAATTAATTAATGGACAGATGATGTGTTACCATCACAGAAACACAGGCGTCATGTTTTAAACTAGAACTATGTTTAATTAGTCCTCAAAAATTAATGTTAATATAATTCCAAAGCATTTCCTATTTTTGAATAGAACAGGTTAAAAAAAAAGTTAATACCTTTACAAGCCCAAAGTTTTTCACCATGTCTTTCTCCCAGTACGGCCTCCTTTGCACACTCTTGACTCGTGTCACGATGTGGAATTTATGAGGCTGGTCTGGATCTCCTCCATATTTCTCGTGTTCTTTTGATCTTTCTGCAAAAAGCTGTGGAGAAAAAACACAGAGCCTTTGAACACTGATAACGAAGGAAATGAGCCGAGGAGATGCTTAAATATTTTACAAGTTCAGAACACATCAGCATCATTATCACACACATACAGCCCTAATTTACCATAAGAGCATGTGAGCATAAAAAAAAATACTGAGGTAATAAAATGGGGCTTTGGCCTGCTGGTGGGGAACACAGTGTTCGACCACAATGGACAAGTAGCAATTTAGAAAGTATGTGCAACTAATTGACATACTGGGAACCTGAGGCTTTTTAAAATGACCTTACCTCTTTCGGGAGTCTTGATTTGCTAAATTTGGTGCGTGCAGATACAAACCCTGAACAAGATGGGACTGTCAGGATCTGTAAACATACATAAGCAGTAACAAGACGGCATTAAAAAACAAAAATGGCAATAATATACAGCCTGAAAGACAGCAAAACACAAAAACAATGTATTAAGGGGTCTGGGATATTACATGACAATATGTATGTCTAAACTTTGGTTGATTTCACTGATAGAAATTAGAAACGATAAGATAATGAATTAACACTTTAGGTTGATATCTCTGGTTAATTCAGCCAATGTTTGCAATATTTAAATATTTTTAAATGACTGTTTTTGGGGTAACTTTTTTTTTTATATAAGCGTATTTAAAAGATAAAAAAGTAAAATTAAATACTTACACAGCTGAGGTAAAGGTTTATGGTTTAACCATATTTCCCCGAATTTAACGTTAATGACAGCAAAACAATTTATGAAAAATTAAATCAAATGTTTTTTTTTCTTATCGATACTGATAAAACCTGATTAAAAAATACAGAAATGTGTATTATTTCGTCAGTACTGAATAGTCATGAACCATGCTGCTCTTACCTTCACTGAGGAGCTGAACCGAAGACAAACACCCGACATGTTTTATTTTTCTGTAGATTACCGTCAGCGGTCAACACTTAGAGAAAACTACTCTCATGCACGCCAAGGTTACCGTCACCGTCCGGCCGTGCTAACCGCTAAATAAGTGCGTGGAACAAACGCTAATATACGTTACGAATAAAAAATACAAACGTATCTACATTTACATCATATTCACCAAATTTACAACAAAAATTTCATGCAAGAGGAAAAAAAAACACTCAAAAGGGACTATCACGTTAGAGTCATGACAATTTTTGCTCCTCCATCACTGTCTACACCGGAAGCTCACACGTGTTACACTGTAAATGAACCGATATGAGAAATGTTCCCTAACAAGGATTGCGAAAGCTATTTCTGTCAGTTATTTAAGATTTTAAAAGGGAAGAGTGTGTTTTTATTTTTTGTATGTGTCTTGTATGTATGTTTTTTTATATATATTTTTGGTGAATGTTTTTGTAGAGGCATGACCCGACATTTCTTTTCTTTATGTTTCTCCGGGAATTATTTTTGTGGCGCACCTGTATAGTTACCAAGTTAGAAAGGCGGTGCCGCTATTTTCAGTGACTTTCTTGGCAGTTTGTAAGCATGAATGCTATAAAAATTATATAGAGATCTCAAAAAAAAGTTAGATAGAATTATGACACAAAATCATGTGTCAGGGATGGAAACGTCCGCCATCTCCGTCCTGAAGCGGGCAGTGGAGCTGGACAACGGCGGCCGCTTCCAGGAGTCTCTCGTCTGCTACCAGGAAGGCATCCAGCTGCTGATGGACGTGCTGAAGGGTATGAAAAGACACAGTAGAGGCAGCATAATCAAAATATGAACAATAAGTTATTCTTTTTTTTCTTTCCAGCTGTGAAAGATGACTCAAAGAGAGGACACTACAGGGAGAAGATAAAGGGCTACATGGACAGAGCAGAGCAAATCAAAGCACATGTGAACCAACTAAAAGAAGGTAAACAAACCAAAAACACCCACTGGAGACAAGGCACATAATCTGTGTTTATTGGCATAACAAACATTTATTTAAGAATACACGAATCGCATTATGGGCTTTTAGACACATGGGTGGTAAAAGCAGGAAGTTAAAACAGGCGATGTGATCATTTCAAATATGCCTCGAGGTTGCCAGCAAACAAGCTGATCCAATGAAACATCTAAAATGAATGAAACTTGAAAAAAAAATGAAAGAAAGAAATATCTGTTAAATAATTTGAATATTAACAGATAGTCTAATATTCAGATCAATAATTTGAATAAAGAAATTGTGAATTTCATGTAAATATAAATATTTTCTGAATACTTCACATTTATAAGGGCATAGCAGCATTTTGTTTTTGAGAAAGTTTTTTTTCTCAAAAACAATTTTTTTTTTTGCCATAAATAAAATGATTTAATGAACAGGTGTCGTGTCCTCCCTGGTGTTGGCTCAGATAGGTACTTAGATTAAAAAAACAAAACAGCCCCATGAGCTCAGCTATCAGCTGATGCTGATTCTCAAAAATGTTATTAATCAGCTGAGAGATAAATTGGTCAGCCAGTACTGTGCATGTCATTTAGCAAATGAATCTTTAATTATATTTGTGCATGAGGTAAATTGAGGATTTAGCGTTGTTGCCAGCTGCTGTCTCTTCAGCCTCTAACTTCTGTTGCTTGTCTCTTTTTTTCCCTGTCAGATGGGAAGTACCACGAGCAGATTAGAATAGTGGAGGATGCTACTGGTTATAGCTACGAGACTCTGTTCAAACCCTATGTGAACAGTTTTCTCACTGAGGTCTGGGTACAAGACCCATACATACGACACACCCACCAAGTAAGATCTTTGTTCGATTTGTGCTTTATTTTTTATTTTCCACTCTTTGTTTCAAGCTGGTCTTTCATTTAACTTTTTTAAAGGGCTGCAACTACTTATTACTTGTAATATTTTGATTAATATAAAGCTTGAATAAAACCCAGGCAACCAGGCACCTGAACTGGGGACCCTAAGGCTCCAATATGCACCAATCAGCAGTACAGTTTGAAGGCTGCATCCCAACACAAAACATTATTAAGGTCAAATAAAAACTTTAATATGGAGCAGCAAGGTAAAAGGGAAGAAAAACCAACAAACAAACAAATAGTAAAAATATCTTAGACCACTTCATATGAAGACAAGCCTGCAAAATACTTAAAATACCAAGAATACAATGTGTGTTAGTTATAGGAATCAAGTGCATAGGGCTCATGTGTAAATAAATGTTTCTGATTGCTGTGCAAACAAAATATACTTTGAGTGTTTGTCCTCTGAAGGCCTGAGGGCAGGAGCTCAGACTCAGGATCCAAATAGTTAGCTATGTCCTGGGTCTTCCTCAGGACCTGTCTGAGGCAAAGCTCAGAGGGCAGAAGAATATTTGCTCCCATCACTTTACTGACTTTAATGAGCCGTTCCGGCCAAGCCTCGCCTATCAAAACCAGGCCAACATGCAAAATAACAAAAATAGACTCAGTTAAATAGTTATCACTGTTTTGCACACATAAAAGTATTAATTTCTCTCAAGAAGCACAGATGTTGTCGCCTCAATTACAGTCATTTCTGGGTTGGGTAACGACTTCCTGAAATCCATAATCATATCCTTTGTTTTAAGCATGTTAAGTTCCGTGAAGGTTTATGTAAATAAATGTTGAATATTCTATTACTGCTACACAGCACAAAGCCCTTTGTATTGTTGTACTGTATTCATGTTTATAGCTAACCACTAAATTTGTGCCTCACCATAAAACGGCACCTCACTGCTTCCTCCTTCTGTCCACTGCAGCTGTACAACTTTCTGCGCTTCTGTGAGATGCTACTGAAAGCGTCCTGCAAGGTGAAGAAGATCCATCTCCTCACTTCACAGGATGAAGTATGTTATTAAAGGCTGTCTGCTGTCCAGTTTGTGCTATTGTTTGAAGCCAGGGTTCAGTACCGTGTGTCTCGTCCTGCAGGGGGACAGCAGCCAGCAGAGCAGCGCTCTGTCCGAGCTGAAGGAGAGTCTGAGCGGTCAGGGAGTGACTCTGGACCTGCAGTTCTCCTCCACCATACATGACAGGGAGATCAGGTACAGCTGCAGCTGGCATATGAAGGATCTCAGGCTGAAACAAAAAAAAATTGCATTATCAACAGAATGTGATCTGCCAGTGTTAATGTTGTATACAAACAACAAAATTTGACTTTGAGTTAAAGTTTAAATAATGCTCACAGTAAGGATTTTGAACTGCATATTTTAAATGTGAGACCCTGAATATAAAGTACCTGGATGAGCTCAACTCATGTTTAAAAACACAGAGGCATTTTAAGATATTATAAAACACTTTAAAATTATTTTCTAATCTTTAAATATATTGTTCAACCACATGGCGGTATGACGTCTCCAAAAAGCATATGGCAATAAAAAAAATACACACACACACACACACTGACTGAAGAATATTGCTGAAATGTTGACTCTGCACTCTCTGAGGATAGAGGCTTTGTTTTACGGCAGTAATCCAAAATGAATTGTGTTTTTAGGTTTGACAATGGTTGGATCATCAAGATAGGAAGAGGGCTGGATTACTTTAAGAGACCAAAGGTGAGACTGCATTATATAATATAAATTTCTGTGAATCAACATGTTGCGTTACAAAGTGTTTTCTTTTCTTCCAGGGCCGATTCTCTATTGGATATTGTGACTATGACCTCAGACAGTGCCACGAGACCAACGTAGACATTTTTCACACCAAGCACACGAAAACACTATGAGATGATGCTTGAATTTCTTTTAAACTTTATCTTCATTAACCTCCTCCATCCAAAACACACACACCTTTGCTGTGTTGTTGGATTTGCCTTAACAAACAAACATTCATTCATTTAATCTGCCTGAAACCAAAACTTTGATCAGGTTCAACAATATGCATTTTGTCACACTGATGTATTTAATTATTATTCTGTTTTCTCTTTTCTGTTTGCTTTCTCCTGTCCTGTGTGTTGTCAATTTTTTTTTTCTTTTTTTTGCCATATGCTTTTTGGAGACGTCATACCGGCATGTGGTTGAACAATATATTTAAACATTAGAAAATAATTTAAAAGTGTTTTTATAATATCGTAAAATGCCTCTGTCTTTTTATACATGAGTTGAGCTCATCCAGGTACTTTATATTCAGGGTCTCATATTTAAAATATGCAGTTCAAAGTCTTAACTGTGAGCGTTATTTAAACTTTAACTCAAAGTCTAATTTTGTTGTTTGTATACAACATTAACACTGGCAGCTCACATTCTGTTGATGATTTTTTTAGAATGTTTAAACTCAAAATCTGGCCAAATATTACGCATTGCTAATTTATGCACAACAATAAAGTTAATATTAAGATCTAAATTGTTCAAATATGTTTTATCTATCGCTTTGTTTGTTTGTATGAGGAAATAAATTGATGTGTGTCACTTGTTTATGGTTTCTGATATTTGTCCACACACTGGTTCCAATTTGAGTCTAATTTAATCTAAATTGATAATAAAATTCCAAACAATTTTGTCATTTATATATTTTTTTCTTTTAAATTTTTAATTTGTTAAATATTTGGATTTGTCTTGTGTATGTTTATAAAGTTTATCTATCTTGTATGTTTCTTGAACCCTCACCCCCCCTACATAGAAAAACAATCATGCTAAATATCATGTCATTACGTTTTCATGGGAAACTGTTTAAATGAATGTAAACCCTCATGGGTTCAAACAGCACCGTGATCGGATTATCTATCGGCCTTAATCTCGATATGCACAGTCCTCATCTGGGCTCTGAGGGGAAGAAATTATAATCCATTGGGGAACCACATGAACCGCAGATGACCATAACTGTAACATAACCAGCGTTCGAGGACAAGAGGCTGGAGTTCAGGAAGCAGTTAGTGCTGTAAACGTGCAGGATATATATTACAATAAATGAGAGGCTCCATATAGGAGCTCTAATCACATTATGTGATAAAACAAGCAAACGTATTGTCCCTGATGTGTAGATTACAGACAATAAATCCATGAATAAAACCAGATCCCAGACTCTTATGTCACCGTGGTCTGTTAACATGTGGTCGGTTGCATGTAATCCAGATGTCACCGGCGGGTTTATGTCCTGGTGGAAGAGATGAGGATTTGGGTGATGAGGAGCCTCATCAGAGAAGCTGCTCCGACACACACGAAAAATATGGATGCAAAGGTTTGCTTTCCTGTTCCTGCCGCCCTCCCTCTCGCTGATTGTAGCCCAGTGGCCTAGTTAGAGCTCCCATCTGAATGCAAAAATGTGCAGACAGTTGGATTCACTGTGGGAAACAGTGTAGTTTTTAGGTATTGTTTGCCTTATTCTCTTTTCTTTTACAGCAGTAGCATAAAACAGAAAAACAAAGGTCAATTTTATTCATGCAAAAGTATTGAACCAGTGATGTTATTACATTTATTTAGGTATACTTTTCTATTTTACATTTACCTATATATTTTAATATCTACTTTTATATTTTAACAACTATTCCTGTTATTGTCTTTATACACTTGATTTAATAGGTTTAATTTTTATTATTTTATCACAATGAATCTTAAGCTTTATCTCATTTACTAAAAGTGGTCTATAAATTATTTTTAAAATGTTTTACTTTAGTTAAATATTTGCATAAATGCACAAAAATCTTTATAACTGCTTTAGGATATTGTACAGCATTATTTTTAACTCTTAATTCTGGCATAACATTTAAACTCAGATTCTTACCAGCTACTTTGTTCTTTTTTATTATTCCTTTTAATTTTTAACTTTCTGAGACGCCCAGGGGTGTAAGCAGCCCGGTGTAATGTGTAAACAGTCCTATGAGCCGTAATTCCTGTATGCCTGCCCTCTTTCCAACTGGAGCTTTATTTTTTTCCCTCTACTCTCATTTCTGGGCCTAAAATCAGGTTAGCGTTTTATAAGGAGCTTAGCGCAGAGGGCCACAGTGTGCCACTAATGTAATAGAGTATCTCTCTCTCTCACACTCTCTCTCTCTCTCTCTTATTCTCTTCTGTCCTCTTTTCTCTTTGTGCATTTGCTTACCCCGTCATGGAGTGTCCTCTCTCTCTCTGTCTCCCTGCCTGTTTCTCTCTCTCCTTCCACTTCCCTTGCTCCCTTCCCTCTGCATCTCCCTCCGTCTGCAGATGTGGACGACTCAAGCCTGAGGTTTAAACATAAGGGCAGTGACACAGCCGAGGCGAGACAACTCGGCTCAGAGACGAGGACAAAGAGGAGGAAGGGAAGCGGAGGTGCTGCTGTCAGACGCTGGGTGAGTTCATTCATTTTTGCACCTGTGAACGTGTTTGTGTTTTAACCTTGAGAAAGGCTGCGAATGCAGAACCTGGCAGGGGAAGTTTGTGATTAAACTGTTGTTGTGGATTATTGTGCTGTGAAATCTCAAGGATCTCTCTGCAATGTCAATAATCCAGAGGATTATCCGCTGTTTCTGTTGGGGCTATAGTTTGGCTTACCAAACTCTGAGGTACGGCCTCATTCATGAACACTTCTGTTTCATTCAGGGCTCAGGTGGAAATCCACACACACGTTTATTTGTAGGGCAAGAGATCAAATTCTGTAAAAAATCACATGTAACTTGCTTTTGGAGCATCCAAGGTTTTTAAATTTGCATATATACCTTCAGTAAGGCATGCTTTTGAGAGCAGGCTGGGCGATATGAGAGGTGCAGTGTGGACTTTGCATGTTTATCCACATCCATCTTGTCCTGTCAGGCTCACAGGCTGCACAGGATCATGCTTTATTAACTGTTCCTCGGATACGAGTGAGAACTGTATGAATCGGAGAAAGCAGTGCATCTCAAATAGCACCAAACAGCTGCAGGGCAGGATACAAGATAAAGTCTGTAAAACAAAGGAAACACTGAACCTTGCACCTGATAACGCATCAACACAATCTGGTAGTCAGACAAAGTGTTGCATAAGTGAAAGTGTCTGAGAGCAGGCTCCTAGCTTTAATTTTCTCACAAAATATTACTGCACAGCTTTGCATCAGTGTGAATTTATGTTTGCCCCTACTACAGGATTTTCTTGATGACACTGAATATACGTGCTTCCTATGTATATGCATGGATGATTTACAGAACCACAGAAAGACAGGCCAAGACCACAAAGTAACTGCAAAGAGATGAAAAATAACAACAAAAATACAGGGGAACACAAGAAGGGACACAAAGATATTACAAGACTCATACCAATGGTAAAGAGGCACAGAATACCTTTAAAATGTGGAAAAACCACAAAGAGACACAAAATCAAACAAATCAATGACACAAAATAATTTTAAAATAGGATAAATCAACCACAAAGAGGCATTTCAAGACACAAAAGAGACAAAATGACTAGAAATAGATGCAAAGCAACTACAAAAAAAACACACAAAAAAAAACTTTAAAAATGGACCAAAAGACAGATACAAAACCACATAAATTTGCATAAAACTCCAAAGAGCCAGGTGTTTCATATTCTGCTCATGTACACATGGTCCTCTTTAAAGCTTCTCTGATTCTGTTTTGTTGACCATAACAACTCCTCAGCTGCCTCACCCAGCTGCAGGAAAGGTTCATTCTGTTCCTGATAATACCAATAAACCTTTGAACCTCAAGCCAAGAGTCACATCTTCAGGCTGTCACACATTAAGTGCAGACACGTGCCTTCTGTAGAACAGAGGACGGCAGTATTCATACCACGTTAGGTCCCCTCCAGCGTGTGACAGCAGCTTCTGAAAGCCTGAGCTGGAGGTTTTTGTTGCTTCTCCTTATTGGCTTTCTTAACACACTTTCTTGCATCTTTTTTTTTTTTGGTGATCAGACTGATGGAGTCCTTCTCTGGAGATACAGAAGAAAGCACCGAAGACATTCCAGGTGAGACAATATGCCATGATGTTTCACATTAAAGTGATAGGCTAAAGAGAAGGAGCCATAAACATGAACAGAACGGCTAAGGACCATTTAATTACATGATGTTATAATTAAAGAAAGAGGAATTTAATGTGTAGTATGAAGGGTACCAAGTGGGTTTTGTGCTGTGTGGTGCTGTGACCTGGATCTGTCTCTGTCTCAATCTCCGACAGGACGTAAAAAGTCCAAGATAAAGTCTCTGAAAACTCGTCTCTTCGGGAGGAGTAAGAGAGGAGGTGCAGAAGGAGATGCAAACCTCAGCCAGTCAGCCAGCGACATCACTGCAGGAAAGGGACTCGGATCAGAAGAGGACTTAGCGTGAGTGTCAACATCACCCCAAAGCTCAATTTCTGTCTTTTGTCCCAGTCTATACCTTTACCTTTCCTCTGCATCCCCTGCGTCCTGCTACCATAGATGCTCCCAGGGGATGATGGGATCACGGGCACTGTCCCATGACAGCATCTTTCTGGCTGATCAGGTGCTGACAGATGCTGAACCAGCCAGGGTCTTATCCCAGGAGAACGTCCACAGCAAAATCAAAGCTCTGCAGGTAAAGCCTGTTATTCTACACTTTGCTGGGCCTTTACAAGTGTAGCTCTTTTATAAAACACCTGTGCTTCGGG
This sequence comes from Hypoplectrus providencianus, assembly GCA_028566105.1. Taxonomy (NCBI): domain Eukaryota; kingdom Metazoa; phylum Chordata; class Actinopteri; order Perciformes; family Serranidae; genus Hypoplectrus; species Hypoplectrus providencianus. Next base: position 17,156,934 of record JAOWBC010000002.1, on the reverse strand, counting down.
TATTTCAGATGAAGCTTCAGCAGCAGAAGATGCATCTGGGGCCTCCGCCGCTGGTTGTGCCAATTAGACGTCCGGAGGATCCTGGAAGCCGCTCCGAGGACGACAGTCTTCCACACAGCCCGTCTGAGGTCTCAGGAGCTCCCAGCAAGGTGACTCATTATCCTTTTTAACCATTGTCTCACTTTAAAAATAGTTCCTGTGCTGTTCTCAGTCGACAATTATTTCAAATCAAAAACTACCGTAAAAAAAGCCGTGTTTTTCTATTTTGCCGACTTCATATTTAAACCAACATCAGTTAATGTAACAAAAGACTTTGGGTTATTTATAGCCATATTTAGTGGTGTGTTCACTTTAAATCCTGGCAGCTACAATCAGCCAATCAGAGCCCTGCTTTATGTTATTAGAAAAAAAGCACATGGTTGTTCAGCTAACGAAGGAGGTTTGATCTGAAGGTGTATCAGTGTGATATCCAGAGGAGAGATTCAGATTTAGTTTGATGGTTAAAGCATATGGCCATATTTTATACTTTATCATTAATAAATCCACAGTGCATCATTCCATCTCATGATTTCTGACTTCATTTTCCACCCTAAATCCGGCCTAAATCTTAAAAAAAAAAAAAAAAATAGGTCACAAACATACAGTTTAATGTCTTTAAAGGCACAGTAATCCCAAAACAGCTGGTCAATGCAGTTTTCAGTAAGCATCACTAAATACTGCAGAGTACAGCGTCTCCATGTTCAGCATTCACTGATGTGCTGTTCATGGCGTCTTTTCAGGAGATATTCTTCTACAGTTACACATTGAAAATTGCTATAATAATATAGAGAAATAATATTGAGGGATTTTAAATTAACTGAGGTAAGCGATTAATTAAATAGACATTATTAATTTGTTAATATGTAGAATAAAAAAAGCAGAGTAAAATAATGTAAAATTAAATTAAATAAAGCAAAGTATAAAACAGGGCCAAGATGTTATTCTATTATATTTAACCTTAATATTTAAAGTCAGTGATTTGAGAGAGGTGCAGCTTGGTGTATGGAAATAAATCAAAAATATAAATGTCAGTGTTAAATATTATTCTTCCTTTTCTTTTCAGACCACATCTCAGCCCTGCTCTCGTCCGCTCTCACCCGTCCCCAAACCTGCACCGGCCAAACCTGTGACTCCATCCGTCCCTTTGCCTCTTTCTGTCTCCTCCAATTCTTCTTCTTCTGCTGCTGCTGCTGTGGAGGCTCCACTGGACTTCAGCTCCCCAGCCCAGTTCACCCCCTGCCTGGACACATCTGCTGCACGCCACCGGATGTCTGTCAAGCCAAGGAACCAGAGAGCCAGCACCAAGAAGACTCACACTGCAGTGAGTTCTTTCTCTTTATATATAATTTATAAAGACAAAGACACACTTCCTGCACTTTCCTGACCTTCTCTCCGTCTCTTTTTGTTGCAGAATGACTCCAAGTCTCATCTACAAACCCTCAACAACATCACTGACCCCGAGTCTTTAAGGGAAGAGGAGCAGCAGGTTCAAACTCAAGAGGAGATGACACTGGAGACAGAACAAGCCCCACAGGTGACACCAATCACTCCAGAACAATCCAAATCCTCCAGCCTAGAAGCTGCCCAAAAGGACCAAGATCTTCCTGAAAGACTGCCCTCCGTACCTGCCCAGGTACTCAGAGTCAAGCCTCCCAGACCAGCAGATTCAATGCCCACTGAGCGACCACACTCCTCCTTTATACCGTCAGAAGTAAAGGACAAAAGAGAAGACTTTGACTTACAAGTGATGTCCCACGATAAGAGAAATGCTCCAAACAAAGCTGAAGTCTCCTCTGAACTGGCTCAACAGGTTCAAAGTGAAACAGATGTAAAGAGAGGAATAAAGAGACCCACCACAGGAACTGGCTCCTTCCATTTCTCCATCACCAGTGCCAAGAACCGGGATGCAGAAAGACCCCGATCAGGCAGTTTTGTGGGAGTGCTGGAACAGATTGAAGCCAGGAAGAAGACAGTAGGGGGGGCAGAGGAGAAACCCTTCACTGTGGGGAGACTTCGACAAGAGGGGGCTCTAAGCAAAAGCCCAGTGCTTCCATGGGAAAGGAAGGAAAGCCTCAGGATGGTGGAAGCTGTTATACCAGCTAAAAACGTGACCACAGATACGGGGGCGGAGGAGAAGCGGAGCAGCCAGGAGGTGGTGGAAGAGGCGGTGGAAGCACGGGAGGTTGAGGAGGATGAAGGGAAGACAGCGTTTGGTATTAAACTGAGATCCACATCTCAGTCCGTGAGACTTCGGTCTGAAGCCTCGACAAACTCAAAGAACCCAACCCAACCCCCAGTAAGCGAGGAGCAAAGTGAGGACCTGAAAAAACAGGAAATAAGAGACATCAGTCTGACAGGTGAGTGTCAGAAAAACATTATTATTAAGGCCGGATGATATGGCCATGATCTGAGTTTCATTTCTAGATAAGCATAAACATCCCAACATAGTTTTATATTCTGGTGAGTCAATAAACAAATAAATGTTAGATGTTAATCTTGCATTTCTATTAACTCTAGCTTCACTCCCATGTGCAAGGATCAGAATTTAAAGTGTCCTCCAAATGGCATTAATATGGCTGTAACACAGGTTTCAGGGTTTGCAAGGACTTTTAAGGCACTTTCCAAGCACTTTAAATGTACCAAAACCAAACATTATTATAAATACTACTGTGAAAATAAAGTTGGCAGAATTCATTTATACTCACAGCATTCAATGTATATTGACACTTTATTATATTTTGCGAGCTGTTCACATTTAACTGGGCTTGTATATTGTGATCATGATCTTTTAATGAATAATTGCAATAAGTTGTGTAGTAAAAATATTAAAAATTAAGCAGTATATTCAAATTCTCAACCTCAAAAATATAACAATTTTGCATTTAACAAAATTCAATTCCTTGTACAAACCCTGTAATTTTTAAACATTGAGGGTAAACAACATAGAAACATTTGTACTGTAAACATATCATTATTTTTCCCAGAATTTATATTTGTTTATCTAGTAGAACATCTGCAATCTCTGATAAACATAAAAAAAGAAATATTCTCTCATTCTATACTGCTCCAGCCTAATTTTCAGTTCCCTATAGGGTTAAATATTTTACACATGCACTATGCAATTTGCACATAGTAAATAATCACTCTAGAGTGATAAGATTTGTACTGATCTCAGGGGACTTTGTACTTAAAATACCACTAGGGCTAACTTTAACAGTGCTTCCAAGTGTGTCTAACTGAACTGTGCCACTCCTTAGATCCCACTCCGCCGGGCCTCTCCACTGGCAGTCCTCACACCATGGCCACAGAAACGGCTGCCTCAAACCTCAAAGAAGTGGAAAGTACTGTTGCAGCACCCCAGCAGCCCCAGCCTGCCCCCCAAACAGCCTCGTCTGAGGTGTCCTGGATGAGCTTGGCGATGGAAAAGACCAGAAGCCTCCATCAGCTTTTCACTAGTAGATTTCCCAGAGATTTTACAGGTGCGCAGACAGCGGCTCGGCCACAAGCACAAGTACAGACGGAGGCGCCGAGTGGAGCAAAAGTGGAGACAGAGACTGTAAAAGCACAACAGAGCACAACAACACTGGAGGCTGCCAGTCAGCCGTCAAATGATGCAGGCAAAGCGGAAACGGTGCAAAGCAGAAGTCAAGCACAGACTGTCAAACCATCAGTAATAACAGTGCAACAGAAGACGTATCCCCTGCAGCCACACACCTCCAAAGACCCACAAACATTAAAACAAAGCAGTGAAGTCCAGCCTGCATCTCAGCCAGCTGTGCAGACAAGCCCATGGACAGCCCAGTCTCCTTTGCACTCGTCAACACAAACAGACACTTCCTCCTCTCATTCTGCACAAGGGAGTGCCACACAGTCTCTTGCACAATCTTACCTTTCCTCAGGCCAGCAGCAACCCCCCTGGAGCAACCGAGGTCTTCAACCAGTCAACCAGCTCAAATCAGCAGCCTCAGTATCTACCACCGTATCAGCTTCAGCTCCTCCTCCTGTTTCGGCCTTGGGAAGAGGGGAAAGAGAAGCCGCGGTGCAGGAAAAGGAGGGAGCATCACAGCCAGGAAAACGGCCGGTGTGGGCCGGGTCAGTGAGCGAGAAGGCTGCTTTTTTGGAGAAACGGGCAGAGTGGACCGCTCCAGCTGGAACCAAGGGGGTTTGTGGTACTTCTTTGTAGCTGCTTTTCATACTGCATTCAACTGTAAATCAGTTCAAAGATGAGGCTGAAAATATCCCATATGTGTCAGCAAATCACATTTAAAAGTAAAGATCAACAGAGAAGCACAACAACCCACTAACGTCAAGAAACATCTGGGTTTCGGCTTCAGAAGGATGTTACTGGCGTCATGTATTCCCACGACAAAAGAAAACTCACAGCAGAGGTGTTAAAGTTAAATGAAAAGTTCAATAGTTCAGAAATGGTTAAACTTTTATTTGGGACTTTCATCTGTTTAAACTGAGCGACGTGTTTAGAGAGTTTGAAGCAGTGGGCTTTTCCTTTTCATTATACTGGGCTATCAGATAAATGGACTGTTGGTCCAATGGAACATCAAACTATCTGTTATTCAAACAGTGAGCCATCTGACCAATTGGCACATTCATGACATCAGATGAGACACACTTGAGAAAAAAAAAAAAACACATTAAAAACTCAGCGCATGCTTGTGTACTGGCAATAGGAAAGTAGATCTATCTGTTAAAAACCTGCCTATGAACTCTGTAACCCGCCCCAAGCCATCATCATAATGACATGTTTTTAAAAGGCTCAGTAATCTCCTAAAACAGCTGGGCACTGTAGTTTTTTAGCAAACATCACCCAATCAGAAGTAAACGGTGCATTTGTGGCGACTATTTTTAGCCACAGCTTTGGCACACTAGTGAGTATTTACAGTAGCAGGACATTGTGCGTGGTGTTAACTCAAAGTAAAGTACAGTGCCCTTGTTTCACTCATGAATGAACATATCAGCCAGAAAAACTCAACAATGAAAGTCTCTGTTAGGAGGAATAGGTTGTATGTGGTCAATTCTTGTTAGTTTTGGTCATTCTTCATTGGTTTTCTTGACAATTAATGAAATTTACAATAATAATAGATTTACTGTTCAACTACTGATGACTTCGGACAAACGAATTAGCCAGTGCTGATTAAGTGACTAACTTATTTTTCAGGTGGAATTAAAGAAGGCTCTGACAGAGGTGCAGACATCAGGTGAAACTCCTGCCTCCAACAAACCCACGCCTCCAAGCAAAGACATAAAGCCAGAGGGAAGACAGGGGGTGAAACTTGCAGGTGCGTTGACACAAACTAAATACAACTGTACTTATATCTATTATATCAGTTTCTCAATATACAGCAACATAACACCCTTTTACCTTTCAGAGTCCAGTCCCACCAAAGTCCCAGACAGGCCTCGTGAGGAGAAATGGCTGAGGAAAACCGTGGCGTCACCTTCATCGTGCTCATCGTCACCTACGATGCCATCAGCACTGCAGTCCATTTCAGACAGCGGCCAGCCCTCCTGGATGGAACTTGCGAAACGAAAGTCAATGGCCTGGAGTGATAAATCCATGGACTGAGAGGGAAAACAGGCAGATACATTGTATTACTGTGGATTCAACAACAGGAACAGATATGGAATGATATTGTCAGAAATATATTGGTTTTTGCTCTCATGAGTCTGACGTGTTTGTGTGTTGAATTGTATTGAATAAAGTGTTAATGTTATATTGAGAGGAAGGCAGAGAGTATATATTGACAATGCCCGAGTTTATTATGATCCCTCCAACACAAACACATCAAGATAGTATTGAAAATGTTTTATGTGATTCAGCATGTCACTGCTGTTAATAGTTTATGTTAAAATAATAAAAATTTCTAATGTCAAGTTTGTGTGTTAATTGCCAAGTGACTTAATGAAAGATCATTATGGAAGAGATGTAAAACAGCCAAAATATTACACATAGGCTACAGAGTAACACTCCAACATTACAGTATACATCAAAACTCTTCAGATAAGGCTAAAAATGTTTGGCAATGCTTTCTATGAAGCCCATGTCTCTATGCATGATAAAAATGCTTATAATGCCATATAATCCACCTATAGCACTGTATAGTTATCGTTATAAGTACTCATAAGTATCTTGAATCCCTTATAACAAAATAAAACAATAATATTTATAATGACTCACTAAAACAAGTACCACAAGCCAGAGTTTTCTATAAAATTGTATTATATCTTCAAGTCGTTATTTGAAAAGAACACTAAAGCAGGTTTAAGGACACAACCAAGTCATACATACATTTATTTATTTTTTAACACTAAACCTGAGTTAATGTACTTTTCACCATAATCAGGAGGAAAATATCAGGTTTATTATCTAATTTTTTATAGGTTACCTCCCCTGGTGTGTCGGCAGGGGTCGCTGTAAAGCTGCTCTCTGCTGCAAGATCTCCTCGTGTTACGAAAGGAAACACACGTGAGGTTGTAAACAAACGAGTGTAGGAGAGCGGCCATTGTCGGAGCTCAATGATATGAGGGCCCGGTTCTTCCCCCTGGCAGTGCTTGCCAACGTCCTGTGCCTGTGTCAGAGCTACACCCTGAGGAGCTCCGTGTCCTGGGTCGTCCCCTCCAACGATGTGGTTGAGGACGCGGACCTGTCGGAGGAGGTCGCCCCGGCCCTGCTGGTGGACAGTGCGGGGCTGTGGAAGCAGGCTTATCCGTCCTCAAACGTCCTCGGAGACAGCGTGGAGAGTCCCGGAGAGCTAGTGAAGCCGGAAAACGAGAATGTGGCACAGCTTTCCTCTCGGCTGTTTTCATATCGGATGGAGAAAGTGAAGAAGTCCGGCAGCAGCGGCGGCAGTCCTCCCCCGCACCAGGAGACCGCAAGGACTGCTAGATATATAGCTCATTACAGTGACTGGGGACATCTGGCCACCATTTCAACTCAAAACAAGGTAACCCACACAGGGGGAGTGGTCCTCAGAGGTTTTCTCTGGACGTGGACTTAGTACTGTGTGTATTAACTAAAGTAAACTAAAATTGAGTTCCAGTTGTGGAAAGAAACTGGGTACATTTGCTTAAATGTTGTAATTTAGTCCAACTTTGAGGTAGATGTCGTTTACTTAAGTATTCTGAAATAGTGTTTTTAATAAAATGTGCTCATGCCCTATCTTTCATTTTAGGCCATAAGGCCAAAGTAATTTTCATTGAAAAATTGAATTTTGTATGAAAACATAATATATGCTAAAAAGACATAGCAAATATGCAAAACATTAATGTTTTATACATCATCGATTTTTCAGCAGATGGCTGAAATGATTAAAATCCCACCCATCCCTTTGATTTTTAATATTCCATAAATTGCCAATTCTGCAATACATGCTTTAGAGATGTAATTCTGCCCACAATATGGTATACAATCCTGTGTGGCTAAAACATTATATGAACGCTGTTTCTGCTGCCATGGTACTGTGGTGATGTCATACTTTCTGCACAGATCAAAGGTCTCCCCTTTGGGAACATCTTCTCAGTCAGTGATGGACCGCTGGACAACAGCACCGGAGTCATCTATTTTTATGTGACTCCGATGGACAACAGCGTATCAGACCTGCAAAGTAACCCCTACGCCTCTCTCACATTCTCAGAGGCTGAGGGAGAATTCTGCAGGTGAGTCCAATTGTCTAATGTGTTACCCTGAACTCATGGCCAGATTAATTTGCTA
>JAOWBC010000002.1:17136144-17148391 GCA_028566105.1 Hypoplectrus providencianus | reverse complement strand
GGAATAAAAACAATAAAAACAATAAAAAACCTCAGCTCCTGCTGAAATGTAGGCAGTACAAGCAGGTTTTCTCTGCTGAACCAGGCCACACATTTTGCTCTGTGCTAATTTGAGAAAACAAAATTGATTTTAAGAATATACAGGGTGTCCATAAAGTCTCTTTACAATTACAAAAAAAAAATCAAGGCAATTGATGAGATATAGTAATCAGATTAGTTGTATGTACTCAGTGGTTATCAGTTGTGTATTTCAGGTCCCGTGTTGAAAAAGCGGGTCGTGGTTAATGAACTTTGTAATATTCTTGAAGTGGTAAAGAGACTTTGTTGACACCCTGTATAACTAAAAAAGGGGACATCTTTAGCATGGATAAAAAAGTAGGACCTGTCTGAAGGAATGTGTTGTCAGTCAGTCGGAAAAAAAGCTTGAACTTCTATGTTGTGTATTACAGTGACTACATGGTTTGTCTCCTGTGTTTCAAGGCAAATGGTGTATGATCCAGAAGATCCACGATGTGCTCGACTCACGCTAACAGGCAAGATGGTGGAGGTGGCCCCTGAAGAGCTTGTGTTTGCAAAGGAGGCAATGTTTTCCAGGTAACTCGGCTCAATGAACATGAGTTTCTTCTATCCTGAGAAAAGAGAAAAACAAGATTTCAGTATATGTGTTACATTTGTTTTTGTAGACATCCTGTGATGGCAAAGTGGCCAGTGGGACATAAGTGGTTCTTTATGAAGTTGGAGCTGATCCAGGTCTGGCTACAGGACTGGATCGGTGGCACATCACTCATTCCACTGGAGGACTACTTCAAAGCTACGCCTTTCTGAGAAGACCCCTTCCTCTGCATCACGTCAGCCTATAAGGATCAGCTCAGCTGTCGACGTCATTCTAATCCAGGGCAAGAATTCCCAAAGCAGCAATGGGCAAAGAATATTTTTACATTTTTGAATGCTGTTGCCATTCTGATTTGTGCAAGTAAATATTTGCTCTTTATCTTTTGCATTGCAACTTCACTTGTAACACAAAATCAGTTCATCATTTTCCTGTGTTTGGTGTGTGAATGTATTTAAAGTCAAGGAGATAGCTAAACTAAATGGTCACACTGAAAAGTCTTTAATTTGTTCTTTATAAACACTGACCACTTTATGGGTTTGCATTAAAACGTGTGCTGTTTGAAAAATAAATGAATGTCAGCACACAATAATTGTGCATAATTTTTAAAAGAAAAAATGTTTATTCCGGTCAGAACTTAAAACTTCAAATGAAGTTATAATGTCAAACCTTCTGAGCTGTTTCACTTTAAGGCAAGAATGTTAATGAAGATTAGGAGTCCAAAGTCAAGTGTGATTATTTTTTTTAATTATTAGCTATACTGAATGGTCAAACAAGAACAGTCTGATCCTGGAGTGAGTTTTGTAGCTGTTCTGTGGCTACTAATCAGCTATTTCCAGGTTGAAGAATTAACTCTGGTTCTAAGTGATCAATATGCTTGAAAACTGAGCATCCAAATGCAGCATTAAAGCTTTATAGTGCTGTCCGACTCATAACTTGAAAAGGTATATCAGCACACTTCTTATTTCATGCTTATTTCAGAAGTGTTTCTTTTTAAAGTTATTGGGTGAAATTTATCAGAATTCGACTGCAATTGTCTTTATATTCAGCAAATACCCCTTTATGACTGACATTGAAACTTAATTTATTCTTCATCTGTATCGATGTTTCCTGGTGGCCTATCAACTGGTAGGGCTGTGCTTTTATTATTGCCGACGAGTGTAACCGGTTTAAGACTGGAAAAACAGATAATTACATCTACATCAATGCGGTTGAGAACCTGGACACTAGATGGTGCGCTTTCTACTTGTTGAATGAAGAGACAGGTTAATTTTCATTTGAGCCATGGAGATCGTGGAGATAGAGAATACCTCTTTTAAAGGAATTTGTAACTCAACTCGAACACATCAGATGACACTGTAATCGATTTGAAAAGATAAAACCCACTATTTTTCACAAAATAGCTATCATTCCTTGTAGCTCCACAGATTGAGTCCAGACTCAAGCTACTTAAGCACAGGTGTAACAGTTTTATTTTGAAAGTGGTCACCGGAAGACCCAGACAGATATTGCTAGGTAGTGAAGGAAGACTGAAGTTAACGAAATCATGCAGTTGTAAACAAGTTGTGTTTTTTGCGACACAGTATTTCTTTGGCCTTTGCTAGCTAAAATGGGCAGCTCAAAATGTGAAACTAATAAAGTTACCGTGCGGTAAAAAAAAAAAAAAAAAAAAAAACCTACAATGGCACTTGATTCCTTTTCTGGTCTTCTGCATGCTGCTGGACAGCGGTTAAAGTAGCCTGCAGAGATTGAGCTTCATGTTAACTTGGTAGAAAACTAGACTGTATATTCCAGACTAAGATATATATTTTAAATATGATAGGAACACCTGATGAATGGGAATCAAACGACATGCTATGATGCTATTTCACAGCTGGATACTGTAAACGGCTAAATTCATACCGTTACTTTCACTTATTAAAGTGGTGGAGATCCCCCCTCGTTTTAATTTCGGCTATTAAGGCTCCAACTGCTAATTAACTTTTTCAAAGACATCATTAATACATCCTACACTGCCCTCTGAGAATGACATAAATCAATCTTTTATTGCTGTCATAACTTTTTATACTCACCTCTGCTTTCTCAACCCCCCTCGCGCCAGTTGCGAAATATCGCGAGAGTACGCAACTCATCCCATAAATATACTGTTAGTCCAAATCAAACCGGTGGGATAATTGCCGTTAAAGTTATCTATATGTGAACAACAATTTACCAACAGATAATAGGGTCCGGAAATGCGTCCAATGTAGGAAGGGGACTTAAGGTGCTACGCTAACGTGAGGCTCTAAGCAAAACCCTGCTTTTATTTTTTAAAATTCATCTGTTGCCAGTTGAAGCGGAATCAACGTGATTTGAGGCGTTGCCTTTCGGACACCGTCAGAGAGCGAACAGCCTATCCCGGAGGATCAACCGTCACACACTCGAAATGCCTTCTACTTGTAACTTGTAGCTAACGACTGGTTGTGTGTGTGTGTGACAAATACAATGGATTGTATCGGCAGCTAGCTTGTTCCATCTTAACCGACCATGTAAGCTGTCTTGTCTCGGAAGACTCGTGACTGATCGCCGTAGGACGGTACAGGAGGAGCCAGTAACAGCCCTCCGAACAACGACAAAAAAAGACGCACCGAGACTGAGGGTACATCCGAGCACTCACCTCGCAGCGCAGAAGTCCGTGCTCGCAGTCCCGTTAACTCGAGCGTTATTATTATTTTTTTTACTGTTTGACGCCCCCACATGCCAGCGCCTACGCCCGCCTCAACACCCTGAAGGCGGCGAGAGAAGGAGGGAGGGAGGCAACGGCAGCTCTGGGGTCCCCGACACTCAGCCGAGGAGAGGCATCGCTGAAATGAGATGAGGCTCAGAAATGGAACTGTGGCCACTGCGATCATTTTCTTCACGTCTTTCCTCAGCCTGTCCTGGTACACAGCGTGGCAGAATGGCAAAGGTAAGACTTGACTGTGTTTGTCATTGCGGTTAACGCACACATGTAAATTGTAATTTCGCCTTTATAAGAAGCGACAGTTGTAAGGCCTCATTAACAAACTGGCAGACAGCGAGCTGACGTGAGTCCAACAGCATGTCGTCGGACAGCAGGTGTTGCCGTTCAACCTCAGACCCCATCCGGTTCCCACCCCGTAGAAAAAGCAACGTGACATGCCTTACATTAAGGTGGTGCAACGTATATCCAGTAAGGGATCGTAACTGGTCCCTCGATATGTGTTCTAGTACATTGTTTTTAAGTATTTTCTCATCCCACAGTTGTTTGCCTTCTCACACTTTGTCAGCATGGTAGAAGATGCCATCAGCCCTCATCTCCACTCTTCTGTTCCCATCCAGCCTCAGTCAGTTAGGGATAATCTAGAATGTAGCAACAATGCACAGCACCAGGCTTCGCAACATGTTGTGCAACACTTCCTGAGATAATCATTAAATGCCATTTCACATCCAACCTAAACATGAAGGTCTTTCCTCCGATTATTAACTATATATATATATATATATATATATATATATATATATGTACACATGTCCTGTTAGACATCTGGGCCTAGAATTATTAGGCTACATGTGGGTGTGTGTTTCAGCAGTAGATGGGTGCTTACTAACCAGGGTTAACCCAATCCAAGTGGGCGGATTTGGGCCTGAGTGACTTGTTATCAGCAGAGTGTAAATAATTGCAGCCTTTAGATAAATTCCAAGCCAAGGCTTCATGTTGTGATTACTGTGGAGCTTATCAGCTTGATGAAATATTTTCCTTAATATGGAGTTCAGTGTGCCTCACTACCGGAGCACACCGGGGCTGGTCCATGGCTTGATGAAAGTTCGTGTGATAAGCAAAGTTCAAGTGACGATGGCCTCTGTTCTCTGTGCCTCACCTGTTGATATAGTCCAGTATCTCAGAGTCAGAACACAGATATAAAACAGGCTTTTCTGTTTAGTATGTTGCTACAAGATACTAACACTGCTTGTTATTTGGTCATAAGTGTCCTTTATTTGTATCTTGCAGTTGTTACTATAGTCTATGATATGGCATAATAAAGCAATGGAAGCTTTACAATATAAGGTGAAATACTTTGGGTCATCTGATCATGAGATAAAAAATACTGTGGGAGCATGTGACCTTATATTGCATCAGGATGTGGAACAACCTCAACTCACAAGGATGGTCAGTAGGCCATTTTTATAGCAGACATATTGAGCTGTCATAGTGGGACAATCACAGGTGTCCAATAACTTGAATGATGCTTTGATGTCTTCAGCTGTAGGCCATGACAGTGCGACAGTGAGCCAGTATCCACAATATCAGACCCCTGAAATTAAAGCAAAAATGAAAGTCAGCCACACTCAGTTTTATTATTTGCTCCAGTGATTTTTCGACTGTGACATGTCAAAATACATTTAGTGAAAAAGGCCTTTTAGCAAAGAAACACCAGAGCTGTCTTGTGCTCCTATTTAAAAGCATATTTGCTAAGATCTCAAGACAGTGCAACATAAGAAAAGTTAAGCAAATAAACATGGCACAGGCAAGCAAATATTAAAAGACTTGGATTGCAATCCCTGAAAATAATATCTTTATTTGCTTGCATGCTGCCAATTCATTGCCACTAAAACATCGCATTTTTATAATACATCCTAATAATCATGGTCAAACCTCAGTAAGCCATCCAGTCATAAACAACAACAGAGCCAACAGCACAACAGATGTTTCTTTTGGAAGGCAAAAATCCCTTTTATGTAAGGGGCAAACGATTGTATATAGAAATATCTTCATACTAAAAGTAAAATAAACATGGTTCATCATTAACATATGGTTGACATACTCAAGTGTGGTGTCTTGTTGGACTTGCAGTATTTTCTTATGTTGTGCAGTGAGTTTCTGCATGTCACATACATGTTGACATTGCTTGTCTTAACTAAGTGCAGCCTAAGCCTTGTCAGATGTTTTCTTCATTTGCTCATGCTTTGTTTTCTTAAGCTGCAGTGCATTGAGCAACAGCAGATATATTTGTATGAATGAAGGGTCATTTCAGTTTGGACCACCGATTGTGTCAGTATTCATGTTCTGGAGGTAAACAAGATGTGAGCAATAATGATGATTTCTTTTTGGCCTTTTAGTGAATCTATGGTATTGATTTGTGCCATAAAAACTCACAATAGTTTTTGTGAAGGCCATTGACCCAAGAAGCTCCCAGTCTTAGCTCATACTAGCTTGACACAAATACTTCTTTCAAGGTCTCAAATAAAATGCAGTTTAGTCACATGCCGGTTATGTGCTTGCAGAAAGTGATTTTGTCACCTTAAGATGCCTGACGCTGATTATCTTATCAGTACATCTTTAGCTCATATTTAAGTATATCAACCTCAAGATGCATAAATACTCAGATTATTCCATAAACTTGACCCACATCAACAGCATCAGCACCTTTTTTCCTTACACAATACCCGGCATTGCAATGGCTCCTCCGTTCTCTGTGCTTGTGTGGTTTCTTGTCCTAACTTGCGCTGAATACAGCTTTCCTTTCTTTTTTACCATATGAGTCTCTTTAATGTGCCATATCATTTCTCCCTGTGGTTATAGATGGCTCCTTCGCTTGATGCTACCCAGCGTGGGTGTTCAGAGTGTGCTTGGCCTCAGGCATTGAGTCATTCTGAAAACGAAAAATTTCAAAACCTGTACCAGTATTTGTACACAGCAAACAAATTTGTATTTATGCTCTGGACCATGTTGTGTAATTCAGGTCTGGTCATCTATAACTCGTCTGCGGGGCTATTTGAGTGGAGAGGTAATCTTGGGGAATGTTTTTATTTCAATTCTTTTTTTTTTTTTTTTTGCCTAAGCCTTTGCTTCCGACAGCCTTTCTTCTTCCTGGTCTCTTGACTGCTGTGAATGAGAGCCGTGCCAGTCAGCTGTCCAAACACTCCATGTTGAATGACTCTCCAGAATGTGTACTTCTCTGTCAGAGTCCGCCCCATCCCTCAGTGAGAGACCGCTCTCTGGTATCTCCCTGGTCGTATCTCGAATAGGCCTTAATAATATTGTTAATACCGGATAGATATAAATACTGATGTAGGGGCAAGAGATGTTTTGTTCGGGTTCCGTTTGGTCTGTGTGTTTGTCGGAAGGATTACCGTGAAATTGGTGAAAGGGTGTCACATGGGACAGCGTAGCAGCCACTACATTTTGGAGCAGATCCCAATCATAGGGCAAATAGATAAATGATTTTCTGGTAACATTGCTCAATAGGGCATGGCCTTGGTTAACACCAACCGCCCTTAAGAACCTTTTATTAGTGATGGCAGGAAAAAGGACTGCACAGTCTGCAATAACTGCCTCCTGACGATAAGCACACTGGTGACACAGCAAACATGCATTAGCTGCCTTGTTTGTTTTCAGCTTTATGTGAAGAGAATGGCACTTTAGGACCATCCCCACATTATGCTGCCACAAGTTGCTTTTAAACATTATTCTCCCTGTTTGGATGTTTAGAGTTGCAAGTATCTAGAATATATACAAATGCAGTATCATACAGCACAGACACAAATTAAAACTGCCAAGAATATTATTAAATATCAGTAAGCAGAACTTTGGAAATCCCTCAGAAAAGTGAGTGACATGCAGGAATTAACAGAGTTTAACATATCCTTAATGTAATATGTTTTTCCAGTTACTAAAGGAGAAACAAGCCCTGCTATGGTAGTACATGGATCCAATTTAAAGTTTAAGCAGGGTGATATGCTCGTTTGTGTTTGGACATTGCTATAGTTATGAATGTTGAGCATGTTAATGCTTCATCTGTGATTTCGAGGCTTGTCTCCAAGGGTACTTGTTATGTGGGCAGATTTGCTGAGAGCTACAGTAAACAGTAACACAACATAAAACACTTCCCTTTTTCATATGTGACTTCCTCCTTGGCTTCTTTGAACCCATGTCTTTCCCTTCCTCTGTGTCTAAAGGCATGGTATTTCTTCCATCATCACATCATTCCAGACACAATGGGCCCAAAAATAGCACAAGTGATTGCAGTAAAGAGGGCAAATGAGCCTGCAGATAAGGGAGGTGTTAGGCCAGATACATGGCTTATTAGTTAGAACAGGAGAGAATAGTGCTTGCACATTGTGTTTTCTCATTTGTCTGGATATATATACGTGTGTGTGTGTATACATTCAGTGTGTGTGCACTGTGAGGTAGGGCAGATTGCCAGACAACTCCTAAGTGGCCTGGAAGGAGGAAGGGAGTAGAAAGGCCAAATCTTAAAAGAGAAGATGAGAAGAGCCTGAGGTGGGCTGTATGATGGAGAGAAAGGATGAGAGTGCTGACAAGGCAGTCAGACCAAGGGATAAGTATTTTTTTCTGTATTTTGTACCCTGCTTAGTCACACACATACACCCACCTCCCTTTATCCCAGACAGCCTTTACTCTGTCCAAACAGGAACAGGCGTCTTCAGGCGTTAGTGACTTAACAATCATCGCTGCTTCCCTCCTCGTGCTCCTGCTCACTTCCTGCATCCCACACTGCTGTTCATTCACTCATTCATGCATGTTCCTTCTCCGGTTCTGGACAGAATTCCCCGACAGTAAACCATTTCTCCTCAGAGCCAGGGAGGAGAGATGGTGATTGTTTGCGCTTTAACTGCTCTCTGTTGATGAGTTTGTGGCACAGGCTTTCTGTATGTACAAGGACTCGTTTGTACACATTGTATTGTTTGGTAGCATGTGAGCATGCATAACTAAGGCAATGTGACAACAGTGCTCAAGGCCAGATATATTTCACAGGAGTTCATAAATTCTGGGCTCCACACTGACAGTTCCTTTTACCTCCTTGATCTGAGGAAATGACAACATTTTCAGAGCATGAATTCTCACAGACACACAGGTGTTGTTTTAGATTTTAAGGGCAGATTACTTCCTTACTGCTGCTGCGGCTGCTGACCACATTGCTCTGAAATAATAACCCATGACCCACATTGATGTAATTCACTTTCACATACATGATTGTGAAACTTCAGTTACAAAATATATCCACTGAAACAAGACTTTCCCACACCACATGCATGATGCTAAATGTATGAGTTGTATTGCACTTTATTTGTTTTTGTTGAATTATGACACATAATGTCAAATTATAAGATAGTGTTTTGTTATGCTTATGAATTATTTTGCATTTAAAATTTCATTATAATATCCACAATTTCAAGGTGACATTTTCAGAATTTTTAATGTTGAAAAAATATTCAGTTTTCTATCATACTGACTATAAAAATGATGAAAACAACACATTGCGAGAAGCTGAAAATGGTCAACATTTGGTATGTTTGCTCCTATAAAATAATTGCAGATTGTTTTCTATCCATCAGCCAGGCTGTGAATGGACTAATTGTTTCACCTCTAAAATTAGTTTCTGTAGTGGACTGTCTGGACTCCCTCCGGATATCATTATACAATTGATTGGTGACATCGCTGAAAGTGGAGTTTCCAAAAAAAGAGTGATAGCTTGGCTGATAGTAGCCTTCCACGAGCCAAGTGGAACCAGAAAGTGGAAGTAAGCAGAGTGGGGCCACGCTCTCAGCTCAGCGCTGTCAGACAGCATGCTCTGCCACAAAGAGACACAGCAGGCTGCAGGAGCTCTTCATGACTTACAGCACAGCAAAGGAGGAAGAGTGGGTGGAGGTCAGAAGCAACAATGAGCCCATGGTGAGGAAGCAAAATTAAGAATCTGGGTTGGAAAGTTGCCAAGAGGGCACATATTGGATGGCTTCTCTGATACTACTTTACTTTCTGACCCCACCACCCTTCCTCTTCAACTCTGAAGTAAAATGAAAGGGTTGAGGTCTGTTGCAGAGAAAAAAGGACAGAATGAGATAAAGGTGTGCAATTTCTCTTTCTGCAAACTACACGGAACCGTTCAGGGAGTATCGCTCGCCTACTCATGGATCGACTTGCACTTCTCCTCAGGAAAATACCAACAAAAATCAATATTACTACTTTGTGCGTGTGCAATATCCTCTATGTGTGTTGGCGTGCCTGTTTTTTCTCTGTGTGAAGATAAGTGTTACATGATTTCCACCTAATGAGACTGTTTAACCAAAACGGTATTTGGACTAGTAACACATTGATCAGTAACTTAACCGGATGTGATTGTCACAGTAAAGTGTGATTCTTTACACAGGTGTCAAAAAGAAATATTTCTAACATTCCAGCTATTCAAATCGGTTACCCAAATAGGAGCAAGACCAACATGTGAAATCTCTTCTTTTTTTTTTTTTATAATCCAGTCAATCTCAAATTCATGTTTTGCACCATCTGCCCTTCATAAATGATAGCAGCTAGTTTAAGGCTTTGTGTTGCATATAACAGCTGCAGTGAAGAACCATGTGGCCAGCAGGTGCATCACTTGGGGGTCTTCATACATGCATAATGCCTGTGGACATGTTTTGCATACATGTGAATCTCATTCCAATGTTGAGCAGGTAGAAACTGGAAGAAGAAAAGGGAAGAAAAAGGCTCAATGATGTGGCATTTTTTCCGCAACCCACGCAAGTTTAAGGACTGTTTAATTTGTTGAGGCTGCTGATTTTACAGTGTAATGTGAATAATAGCTCAAGTGCTTTTGAGGTAAATTGGCTCTCTGTCAGGACACGGAGGCAGTCTGCTGAGATCGAAATTAAGGAAAAAAGTATTTTGATAAATGGCACTTTTGGCAAAGTGCCCGATTCAGAGTTTAAATTGGGTGCATTGAAAGGATGAAGGACAAAGAGTTTCACTTTATTTGAACTCAGGAAGATAATTTTGTCTGAACACCTAATAATTGCAGTTTTAGAAATGAGAAATAGAAGTGCCTGTTGCTACACATACAAAGAAAACAGTAGCATTAAAGTATCCTAGAAACTTGAATATTCCTGAGATAGCTGCTTTCTCCAGCCTGTTTTTTTATGTTGGGAACAGTTTCGGACATGCCTCACTAGCAATGCTGTGCTTCTTTGCTCTGCTTTGACTCTTTTATCCAATTCTTGCCAAGTTTTGTGGCATTGAGGTCTAGACACTTGGCAGTCAGAGTAGTTTAAAGCAACAGTGCTGTGTTTTGGTAGAGAGCTTACTGGCTGTCTTGAGAGGGACGCTAACATTAATACACCATTATCATGTCTGTATGGAAAATAGGAAGCCAGGCTGGTTAACTTAGCTTAGCACAATGACTGCAAATAAAAGGAAACACATAGCCTGGTTCTGTCTAAATATATCGAAATCCACCAAAGGAAATTTCCAGTGCTCACTCAGTAACATGCTTTATCTTGTTTGTTTATTCGAAACAAAGATGAAGAGTAATAGAAGAACGTAGAGACTTCTGTTTGAGTTGAATCTGTTTGTGTGTGAAAATCTGGTGTGGAAAAAGTGAACACTGTGTTTTTCAAGGGACAATGTTTCATTTACGAAGGACAGCCCTGCTCGGAGTTCATAGTAATGATGAATCTGTCTTTAAAGGGAACTGTTGATTCTGTTGAGAGTCATTCCAGTGAAAAGTGCTGATGGCGAGGCCCGTGGATCATCCCGACTAACTGGAGCATTTTCTTCTAAAGGCACATTGTTGTCGAAGTCTTCACGTGGCATTTTTCAGCGAGCACCAAAAACAAAATACCATTTATTCTTGTCCAGTTGGTATGACAGCCGGAATCTCAATGGGGGCTTTTTAAAGCCTAAGAGGCACATTTTGATTTGTGATATTTAGCGATCTAGATAAAACTGGCTTGATAAAACCAAATCCATAGCAAGAGTGGAATTTGTATTGTGATTCTTGTATTTTTGCGTGTGCTGACCTTTTAAGGAACAGTTTCCTCTGAGCAGCTGTTGCTGAATCATATAGAGTTCCAGTAAATACAGCTGATCTAGTAATTTGTAACAATGAATCATCATTTTACAAAGAAATAGTAAGTTGGCTAATATATATTGAGTAATTTTTAGATTTTGATGTAAAATTCAGGATTGACAAATGGTGTGTGAACTAACCACAACATTTTAAAGTGCATATAAATAAACACCAGCTAAAATAAGATGAGGTTTAAATGATTATTCATCTAGAATAAAAATGTTTTGGTACAGTAGGCCAGGGCTCAGTGGATTAAGAAGAACAACAGCGAGAAAAAGGACCTACCAACACGACTAACTAGCTGGCATTTACTGTATGTATATTTCATTGTTTTATGACTGATTATGGAATTGGGCGGTCATGCATTTCATAGTGAAAGTATTCAGCTGCAACTGTTACACTCATGCAAACGTAAACCACACAAGTCCCTAATCAGCACTCATGAACCTGCAGTCAGCAGCATGCATCAGCAAGGGAGAGCGAGATCAAGGACGAGATCACTGTGAGGGCTTTTGATGAGCTAATGGATTGACTGATGAAACTCTTAACACCCTGGTGAGTTCAGGGTTGGATCTCTGTAAAGTATTTCCCAGCGCTAAGATCATCCTTGTTCTCCTCTTGCGAACTTCAGAAGATAGTTTGAAGATACATATAGTCGAGCTTGCTCTCTGTCAGTGCTCTCCCTCTCTCTCTCTCTCACTCTCTCTCTCTCTCTCTCTCTCTCTCTCTCTGCTGCTTTTTCTCGGGTCACATGATGCGTTTTATGTTTCCGGCCT
>JAOWBC010000002.1:17105440-17124468 GCA_028566105.1 Hypoplectrus providencianus | reverse complement strand
GAACACACGCTCACCTTTAGATTTAATCCTCAGCTTTGGAGGAGCCAGAAGGGCCCCACCTGACGATCTAAGGCTGAGACCTTTCTCAGCTCACAGATGATCGTATCATATCCGTGCTCTGTGGGTTTCGCTGACATGAATAATCTTCCAGTCATCTGACAAAATAAAGTGATGATATTTCACGTTAACATCCGAACTGCTGTTTCTGCTTCTGTGTCGTTCCCCAGACAAAATAAAAATATCTTCTCATGATGTTTTTTTCAGATTTATTTTTAAACAATTGAAAGCCATTAAAAAATCCCATAAATCAGGTTTCAATTTTTCGATTCTAAATTGAAAATTTCAGTTTCAACTATCAGGGAAACTCTAATTCCAAAAAATCACATCAGACTTAATTCCATATAGCCATCATTTTGAAGAAGATTTTGAACATTTAAAGGAAAGTTGTTGGAGTGCAAACCAGTGATTTGTGTGAATCTTAATAGCATAACAATGGTATAGCCCATAGTGCAGAAAAATAAAAACACTGAATGAAATGGTGACTTGAACACCAACAGTCTACTCGATGAGATCGGTATAAAGATTGGTGTGGGCAGACCCTCTCTGAAACCTTCAGTTCTTCTCTGTCGTTTCTTTTTCCTTGTTGCTGTCAGTGTTGGCCAGCTTGGCGTTGTTTACTTTGGCTGATAGTTAAAGCTCATAAACTAATTAAAACAATACGTTGCAGCACTTTAGATAAAGGATGTGGTCACTAAATGCCAGCTAGGATAAGCACACGTTACCTCTGTCTAAAGTCCAAACATTGATTGTCCTATGTGGTAGTTTAGTTCAAGCGTATGTTTTTGCCTTACCTGCATTGTTTAAGACTTCTTGTATAACGAGGATGCATTCCAAACTTCCTCCATCCTCATCCTTCCCACTCCCATCTGTCACTCTGGGCATGGATTTCTGTTCTTGTGGATTCAGGCCAGTGTAATTACTCGTTGTCTAACAAGCAAAGATTATTTGGTATTGGATCCACTCGATTAAACCGCCACCCCTGCGGCCGTCGGCACTTCCTGTTCTCACCTTGCTTTTCTTCCCCCCAGTTACCATGGTGATGGGGATCCCCACGGTGAAGCGGAAGGTGAAGTCTTATCTGTCACAGACGCTGCGCTCGCTAATAGACAAGCTGTCACCGGAGGAGAAACTTGACTGTGTCATTATCGTCTTCGTTGGGGAGGTAAAATCTCAAATTAGAACAATATGACTTTTAGCATGATGCTCCTGCGTAGTGAATTAAACAATGCTGTGTCTGATGTGTCCATATGGTTTTGTCCCTGCAGACTGACGTGGACTATGTTAACAGCGTGGTAGCTGGCCTGGAGAAAGAGTGAGTCTGAATTTCTAAATTCACATTTCAGTCCTGCATAGGATTTTGTTTCGTTCTTTTCCATGTGGATTATTTTTTTTGTCAAACCTTTTAATGAGGCTGTAATAATAAAAGTAATAATATTAGTATTATACTAGTGCTGATCGGCTTAATAGAATTGTTTCCAACTTGTATGGTAGGGTTGTTTTTTCATTTGAACATGATTAGTTTAAAATAAACTTTATCTTTCTTTAAAAAGAAAAGAGCCGAATGTTGATCCCTTTCCTTAAAGATTAGGTGAACTCTCTTAATTGTGATCACAATCAAAGCTAACAGGATTAGCTGGTAATATAAACACAATTGCAATGTACCTTAATTGGTTGTGGGTATAGAGTGTACATTATTTATAGCTAGAATTTGGTGATAATAAATTTGGCACTTTAAATTTGTGTATTTAATTCATTGAAACTGCTTGAAATGTACTCTTAATGAACTGTACAAACACTGTGACTGCTGCAAAAGTTGACATTTATTAATAGAATTCACAAAATGTTTTTATCTTACAGAATATTCTCTTTTAATCCATATTTGCTTGTGTGCAAGCTTTCAGAAACATTGTCACTGCCGTTAAAATACTGTTAACCGCACACAAATCAGATGAATCACTTTATTCAAATTGAGGATTTCCTTTCAAGGATTTCTAAACGTTGAATTCTGTACTCTGAATTTTAAAAAACTGACTTTCGGTACAGCCCTAGAATATTGCGAAGGAGTAAGAATGAAAGTGAAAACAGTGTGTGTGTGTGAGTGTGTTTAACATTTTCAACATCCCCGTCTTCCCCTCAGGTTTTCTACCGAGCTGAGTTCCGGCTTGCTGGAGGTGATCTCTCCACCAGCCGCCTATTATCCTGAGCTCAACAACCTCAAAGAGACTTTTGGAGACTCGAAGGAGAGAGTCAAGTAAGCAGCTCGCATCCCCGAGACATCTGTGTTATCTGCGTGTGTTCGCCGCTCTGACATTCAATTAGGAAAGAAGTGATAGAAATCATTATTATGGTAATCATGGAGAAAGCAGCCCTGAGAGAAATGAAATGCAGGAGAGCGGTGATGAGGATTGCAGAAAAAGTAGAAGGATGAGTCAGGGGGAAAGTGGGAGGGAGCGAGCGAGTGAGCGGGAGCTTTTAGGTAGGCTGCCTTGCTACTTAGTATTCCACAGGCATTTCTCAAAGTCAGATCAAGGTCATCAGCAGCAGCACCCTCTATCTCTGTCTCTCTGTAGTGCTCCCTCTTATTATCCTCTGTACTCATCTCCTCTTTATAGTCAGCTAACAACTGGCTTCATTAGAAATCTGTTTATGGCGCCAACTACTTACAGTATGCACTCTGATGATAGCCTTCAGGCCCAGAGGACCATGTGTTCGTATGTGGGTGTTTGTGAGCACAGATGCTTCTGATGGCCATCTGAACAGTCAGTATCTTGTTCAACATGCTATCAAACTGTTATATTTCAGACACGTATTTATGTGTGTGTGCATGCATCTAAGCGAAAAAAGCAGACAAAAAAAAAAAGGGTTCATTACATTCCCTCCCTGCTCAAACTGCAGCAACAATCAACCACCTGGCTGAGTCAAAGCGCACGTGCATCCATGACCTCATATTTGTGGCGTCTGGAAGATGTGTTTGTGAGTTTGTGTGTGTGTGCGTGCGCCACATTACACACCTGCCCCCCTGGAAGCATCGCAAACACCTGCAGCCTGCATTGAGCAGCTATGAGTCAGGCTGCAACAAGGGCAGATCATTCACATCAAACAATTAGTGTGACAGCACTGCTTTATAAATTATTCAGAGAGAGTCTGTTGTTCAGTGTACCTGGGAATACCTGATTTGCACATTTGAGCTTTTTGCATGTGGAGCAGCGAGCTTATCGAAGAGTCTTTCAAGGAATATGCTGGAATATACTCAAATATAATCCTGGAAACATGCTGGATGGCAACACCTTTTTTTTACCTGCACAGTAACTCATTTATTTTTTAATACAATCGAAGTTAATACCAACAGCTGTAGTGCAGATATACATGAATTACTGTTGGCTTAAATTAACTCAAATTGTTATTTTATTGCAGTTGTTTTTTAATAACGAATGACGTTAAATGCTCTGAGTGCCAACGTTTGTTTGAGGGACCTTTAAAGTGCCATTATTTTACTTTTAAAAAGCCTGGAAGAGGGTTGTATTTATAATAATGGAAGATAATCCAACATCTGATGTGTATAAATGTGTTTATTGTTATTGATGGTCTTTTTCTTTGTGTAGATGGCGAACCAAGCAGAATCTGGACTATTCCTTCCTCATGATGTATGCTGTCAGCAAAGGAGTTTATTATGTCCAGGTATGTCCTCAAAGAGATGCATTAGCTTAAAATGTTCACATAACCACTTGTTTGAAGTGGGGCTCCATACTCAGGCTGCATGTGTCTGCATGAACGCCTGTTACCAGGCAAACGCTGCTTTGCTTTGAGTGTGGAGCATGTCATACCAAATTAAAAAGTGGCGGGTACTTAAAGGAAATGCGCGTTGTTGCAGTCATTCATCAGAGCCAGTGTTGTTTTCATCAGACCGCAGCCAGTTTCACTTATTCTTAGCCTAATCCTCTTAGACTTTCGACAGCTCTTATCTGTCCTCTTGGCTAAACAACGTGGCCAATTTGGGAATGTTTATATAAATGTTTGCTCTCAGCAGTTTTGAAGTGCAGCCATTCACGGTTTGGTTTCACTGTGTCGTTAATCTCCCATCTTTCTGTTTCATGCCTGTATGTCTTTCCCATTCTCTGCTCTCAGCTGGAGGGAAGAGGTATTGCCTGTGTGACATCTACTGCGACTCTAGTTTAGTGTAGCGAATCCGAAGTGTTTCTTGGCTCGGTTCAGTGTTGTCCTTGAGTGAAAGTAGAGGAGTCTCCCTCACGCTTCCCACCCTCTCCATCATCAATTAACCCCGACTCTGGAAGTCTTTTCCTCTGTCTCACATTTGTTTCGTTCCTTCAGCTGGAGGACGACATTGTGGCCAAGCCCAACTACTTCGCCACCATGAAGAACTTTGCTCTGCAGCTTTCTTCCGAGGACTGGATGATCCTGGAGTTCTCTCAGCTGGGATTCATTGGTACGATCCGTTAAGCACATGATGCAGGGTTCCTACAGGTGCTGAAGATCCTTTTAAAGCACTTGAATAATAATATGGCATTTTCAAGGTTTGAAAATGGCTCTAAACGGTCTGATATATAGGTTATAAAGGAAGGCAAACAAAAAAACAAAACTTGAAAACAAAAACTAACCCTAACCCACAAAACTTGTTTATGGTGGAACAATGACACCAGTGTCAAAGAGTGGAGTGATACATGTTGTTATAAGGGCGTGTGCTTTATTTTCAAACATACTATAGTAATGGAGAGTTTCCATAGGCTCACACGGTCATTATGGGTTGTTTCAGCAAGGATATGTGATGTCAAATGCAGTCAGCTAAACAACCTGCCTGACAGCATTAAACACATGTTTAACAAAGCACTTGTTACACTGAAGTATGAGGACATGATGATCGATTACCAGAAGCATGCACTCAGGTTGGCAGTACTGCTGTGAGTCATTCTTCCTAAACAGTCCATCGTTGTCTCTAAATTCCAAGGCACACCTTGACTTGTCTCATGGCAAAACATTTGGGAAGCACTGGTTTAATGTGATGAAGAAATATATCATCAGTTTTCTATATATACTGTATGTACTTTATATAAACGTAAAGTGCTGGAAAAACCCGAAAAGCCAACTTAGAAAATAGGTTCTGTCAAATAAAACTGTAAATATGCTATTCTCTCAGGAGTGATCATTAATTCTCTCATTTCTGGATCTTAAAATCCATTTTGCAAAGCATTCACATGCTGTAAAACTTGTCGGATCTATGATAAACAGTCAAATGCACTGTGGATGGATCTGCAGCAGCCAGTTAAGAAAAGATGAAAATTATATTGATCGGCATGGAAACAGGGTCTTTGTAAAGTACTATGACTTGGCAGGGAAACGCTAATCCAATTCAAGCACATCACTACAATATGTAAATGAGCAATGCGTGTATTTTTAGTCTAAGTAGAACTGTTACATTTGTTTTTTTTTCTGGTTTTGTTCAGATAAGTTCTTTAATCATCTTTTTGTTATCCTACTTGTTCTGTCTTTCCTCCAGGGAAAATGTTCCAGGCTCCAGACCTAAACCTTATTGTTGAGTTCATCTTCATGTTTTACAAGGAGAAGCCCATCGACTGGCTACTGGACCACATCCTCTGGGTCAAAGTCTGCAATCCTGAAAAAGATGCGGTATGCACTGGGATTCCTTTACAGATATAATAAGTGTCATAGAGAGGAGAAAGGGTCTCATGATTCTGTCCTTTTTAAAGAAACACTGCGAGCGGCAGAAGTCCAGTCTACGAGTGCGGTTCAGACCCTCCCTGTTTCAACATGTTGGACTCCATTCTTCTCTGGCTGGAAAAATCCAAAAACTCACAGTGAGTCTCAGTCCCACGCTGACATTTATTGAAAGGACAGTAAAGGCTACTTCCTGTGCAGAAATGTTGGTTTCCTCTCTGTGTGTGTCTGTAGGATAAGGACTTCCTGAAGCCACTGCTCCACAAAATGCATGTCAACCCCCCTGCAGAGGTCTCCACTTCAGTGAAGGTATCAAGACATGCTTTCATCAAAAATTCATTACTCTCTTTACTTTTCTTTTAACTTTAATTTAGTTTTGATTCAATGCAATGTTAACACAACATGCATTGTGTCACACAGGTGTATCAGGGTCACACTCTTGAGAAGACGTACCTAGGAGAGGATTTCTTCTGGGCCATCACTCCTACTGCAGGAGACTACATTCTCTTCAAATTTGACAGACCTGTTAGCATAGAGAAGTACGTATGACGGGCTTCATCTGATAAGCATCATCTATTGTCATGACCGTGACTTTTCAACATACAGGAACATGCAAAACTCTGTTTTTTCCATTTATTTCTGCCTGCTGCCCTTCAGAGATTCAGGTCTAGCTTCACTGTGTGTGAGTGAGTGCGAGTGTGTGTGTGAGTGCTGTGTGTCTCTTTGGGGATCAGGCTGAGCTAATGAGAGTGCTCTAAAATAAGCATTCTCAGGCCGGCCTACTCTCTGTGGAGCCGGGGGTAGAGAGAGTGAATATAAAAAGAGCTGATAGCGAAACTGACGGCTTGTATCAGAGCAGACCTGAAAGGGGTGTTAATATTTGGTCATGTGGAGATTCATTTTATAGAGATGAATGTATTCACTGCTCTCAAAGAGATAATGTTAGGACGGTGTGTGAGACTGTCAGTCACTCAGCGAGTAAGTGGCAGAGAGTTGGAGAGGGGCCATGGAGTGTTCCACCGTCTGACTGTGGAGTCTTTTGTCTGCTTTTGAATGACACCGATTACAGTGGCTCAGTCTCTTCTGCCATGCTGGTTAGACAACGTCTCATCAGCAGCTGGTGGAGAGAAACAGCGTGCTTTATGATCTGCCGCTGCCTCCTCTGGCTGCTAAACATTTAATACAAGTAAATACAGTCCACATGCACATTAAAAACAGCCTTGTACATGAATGCAACTGATCATCCCCTGCAGTGACCGTGCTGATGTGGGCAGTGCACGATGCCAAAGGGTTTCCCTCAAAAAATGTTGGCATGCTTGGCAGCCAAGCGGTTTAGAGGGTGATGGGAGGAAAAAGTCAGAAGAGTGGCTTGATGCTGAGCAACAGTGAATGGGTGTGTGGGCCAAACCTGTCACTAACATCAGAGCTAAGCCCCTTCACTTCCTTCAGCAGGTGATAAGTGGGAAACTGGGACTTAGCTCTGGTCGTGAGTGGAGGTTTACAAAAGGGTGAAACATTTCTGGTAAATATCTAATACATTTCCAGAAACTTTCCATGGGAACTTAAGCTGGGGGATTTGGGAAATATTTATTAATAGCATGACCAGATAAATAAACAGTTAGCCTATCTAAACACCTTGAGTGGTCTTCTTAATATTTTACCACAGAGAAACATCTTATAGTAGGCAGATAAAAATCTAGCTAGCATCATGATGAGATGGCCTCATAAACGGTCATTGAAACCATGATAGCTATAGCTTAACTTATCACCTAGTGATTTACTTTATGAGTACGTTTTCATGTGCTGTTTGTAAGATAAACAATAATACTATACATCAAATATATTTGCACAGGAATGCACAGTGCATATAGGGGGCGTGGCCCAAGCCCTGCAGTCATTGAGGAATAGTATCGATATTCAAGAATATTGCAACTGTGTGGGACACACCTCGGATATGCTCCTTCTCTTTTAGGAAGTTTTCCCTTTAAGTGTGCTGGAGTCTTGTTAAAAAATAAATAAATAAAACAGATGCTTGGGCTCCCAGGCTTGCAATACACAAGAGGAAACTCTGCCTGTATGACAACCAAATAGGGTCAACCACACAAAATTCTTTTTTCCTACATCGCTGGTTTAGGGGGACCCCAGAGCTGAACTTCATGCTACAAATAGATGCCAGTTCTGTTGATGCAAATGCTGTACTTTCATCCTAGCGGTGAAAGGGAGGCCAATATCTGCCACTGTTCATTTTGCAGATGTGTGCCAGGGCCCTGAAGGCTTGAGGCGCGAGCTTGTGATCTACATTGTTGGTTCAGTGTAGGAAGTGTAAAAGGCCCTCACTCACTGTCCCCGCCGAGGTGCCCCTGAGCAAGGCCCTGAACCCAACTACTCCAGTGGAGCTGGCCAGCAGCCGGCAGATCACACTGTGGTTGTATCGGCAGATAGGTGTGAATGTGTGTGAAACTGTGCGGGATGAGAGGCTTCCTCACAGTGAGACTTCCCTGAATAAAACAAAAGGTTGAAAAAAAGAGTTCAGGGAAGCATGAACATTTATTTCTTCTTTGAAACTTGACAACCTTGAACTGCAAATCAAAAAGTGAAGCCTATATTTCACACTCTGCCAATGCTTTTGAATTCAAATCCACCCCCAGTTGCTCTGAAATCTACTGGGATACCGCTGCTGGCTAAAAAGGAAAAAATACTGGAATCTTTGATGTTTAGAACCTGTAGCTATGACCTGAATATGAGATCTAAAAACCATATTTAAAAAAAATCTATCTTACTGACAGTTAACCCCTGATCATAAAAGCACTGCACATACTTTTAAATATTCCATCTTTTATCTCACGAGTTCATCAGTTTCCAACTTCACTTGCTGAACTAACCTGCTGTCCATAAGGGACTCAATGTGCTGGGTGTCTGTGAAGCAGCTACCAGAGTGGAAAGGTGCAAGAATGCTCGTCCATGGCTGTAAATATTGAAATGAATGCTTCATTTGATTGGCAGGTTCCTGTTTCGCAGTGGTAACCAAGAGCACCCGGGGGACAAGATCGAGAACACCACAGTGGAAATACTGCCTGTTTCGGTATGGAAACAC
This sequence comes from Hypoplectrus providencianus, assembly GCA_028566105.1. Classification (NCBI taxonomy): domain Eukaryota; kingdom Metazoa; phylum Chordata; class Actinopteri; order Perciformes; family Serranidae; genus Hypoplectrus; species Hypoplectrus providencianus. The sequence continues at coordinate 17,115,623 of JAOWBC010000002.1, read as the reverse complement.
ACACACACACACACATGCAGTCTGTCACCCTTCTCTGGTGTGCTGTGCAAACCGTTTTGATTAGATTACAGTGAGTGCTTGCTCTGAGGGACATAGCATATTGATTATTGACAGGAATGCGAGCGTGACAGTATAGTTTGCTCCGCCAGAGGCGATGCATTCTGACATTGTGATTCACACTCCCGCGTTAGCATCTGTTTAAGTGCTGCACAAATGAGAAATCATTAACATTTTCATTTTTACTGTGTTCATATGTTAGGAACCTGGACCACAGACCAAAGAGAAGTACAAGCGAACTGAAGATCGTTTTTACAGGATCGGTAAGTGAATCTGACAGTCTCCTGGTGTTTTATGTGTGTGTGAGTGCTTACAAACACACTGAAACATCGTGATCACATTACCCACTCACACTGATCGTGCTTACAGTGGTAGACAGTGCACAATAAGTGTGTGAAATCTCAATCACAGCTTTTTATACATTACACATTTTATTTAAAGTTTTAAACTTTTCTTGCAGCCATTGTCTCCTTTTTTTCTTTTGCTGACATTTTTTTATTAGTGGTGCCTGATTGATATGTGATATTTGAGGCTGTCTCTGATTCCTGTTATTGCAGCCAATACAGTTAATTTGATAAAAATAAGAGTGAAAATAGACCTTTTCAGTGTTGATTCTACAGCATTTTGCACTGTTATGACAATACAAAGGTAGTCAGAAGGCTGCTTTTACACAAAGATTAAAAATATCTAATATTATTAAAAAATATTGATAATAAACAAATTGTCTAACATTGTCAACTAATTCTAAAATGAAAACTGAAGAGAAAAAGATTAAAATTAAATGAAAGAAGAAGCAAAATAAAGACTATTTGTTCCTTAAAGCCCAAACCATCTAGATTTTTTATATAAATACCTATATGTCTGTCAACTGATAATAGCAAACAATAAATAAGTCAGCCTATATTAATTTGCTTATTTCTTAAGAGTTTTTTGAAACACGAACAGCTAAATAAGGTTTGTACTTCGAATCTGTCACTCAGTGGTTCATATAGGCATTTCCTGTCTTGAGCACATTAGTGACTGGTTAATTATTGTCTGGTTATCCTTATACATATGATTGATATGTGCCTTTGTGTGTGCTTAACCCTGCAGGGCAGTTTGAGAAGGGTGTGGCAGAAGGGGCTGTAGATCCTTCTTTCAATCCCATAATAGCTCTTCGACTTTCTGTTCTCAAAGACTCCGCTGTGTGGGCCATCCTCAGTGAAGTAAGCCAATCACACTCACTGCCGTTTATCTCCTGTCCGGTCTAATTATAAATAATTTCTCCAGACACATTCTGCCTCCTTGTTTCTGTCCAGTAACACGTGTGATGCTCTGCTCTCCTCCTGCAGATACATATAAAGAGGATAGCTGGCTGACTGTTCTGGAACGACCACATGAATCATGGCCCCTGGGGGACCAAAATCTCCTAGATTGCTTACGCAGGGCCTCTGGCACCTAGCAACCAGCAGTGAAGTCATTAGAGCCCACTTGAGTTGCTCGTCTAAGGAACGCCACCTCTCTGTCCTCCCGCTCTTCCTAATGTACTTTGATTTGCTTCTCATCGATCGATTTCTCCGTTTCTTTCTGCATCGCTCCCTCACTCTTGTGCTCTTAATTCATTTGTGAGAATGTGAATACTACTGTCCTAAGGAACAACAGCGGAGCGCGTGACGACAAGCGCTCCCAGCTCCGGCTCTCAAAGTGACTGTGTCGCTCAGCAGCTTTGAACAAAATCAGAAAAGGCTCGGATGAATAAGGACAAATCATCACATCTGGGGGAGAACCAGTCACCTGGCCACTGGTATAGATGCTGCCAAATCCTCCTCTGTTACTCAATGCTGCCACCTTCGGGCGAGCTGGGGCATTGCACTGTCACTAGCGCCCCAGCAGAAGCCCATGATGATCAAGAATGTTGTCATCACTAATGGCCAGTTGCTCTCTGTTCTCGACAGAGATGACGGAGCTCTAGATCAACACCAGCCCAAACAACAATGTTTCCCTCACTCCCAGAGTATTGTCCGCCACTCTCAAATACTCCACTTGTCCTGAAAAACAAACTCAGGATGAGCTGTTCTAAAATCCTGCCTGTAGCCAATCAGTAACAACTTTGACCAAACCGTAGGCCAGATTTCTTGGTAACTACCCCAATCCATCAAGAAAAGAAGTACCATGACACCATATCTATCTCACCTCCTGTCTGACAGGCCGTGTACGACCTCAGTGTCCATTTATAGTAAACCAATCAGACATGCCTTGGCGTCATTTTCCCGAAGGAATATATTGTTATATTGATATATTATTACAGCTATGACGATCTATGAAGGTGACTTAATTTATTTGAAATAAATCTTTAATTTGTACAAGAGGTAAAATATATTTTTATTCTATTAAGAGATGTTTATGGTAGTTCAGAGTCTGTTTTATTTGTGTACTGTTGTGTTTTGTTTTCTAAATTACTATTGTATATTTTCTTTTCATTGTTACAGTTCTTGCAAAGTTGCTTTTGTCTGCTGGTGCAAGTAGCTTGGTTTCAGTTTGTACCAGTTTCTTTTAACTTGAAACTTTACAGACAATTTAGTTTTCACTTCTTGAAGTCTGAATGGTTGAAGAGTTGTGGATAGAGTCTGTTGAAGAAGTTGTGGGTCAAAATTGGAAAAAATTGTGCCTTATATCCAGGTCCCTTGAAAATGTCTCAGCAACATTATTCCAATCTCTCACTCTTGCCTACACTTTAATTGCTGGATACTAATATTTTTAAAAATAACACACAGTCCAATTAGTAATTGGATGTTTAGAACAATATCGCTGTGTTATTCTAAGTGAAAAGTGGTAAAAAAGAGAGGGGGGTTTTGTACCAGATTACCATCTGAAACAGCGTGATTTGCACTGCTTTTTCACTTTTTTTGTTACCATCACACCGTTCACCATTGTACTTAAATTCCCCATCTTCCTATAGTAGATGCTCATTTCACTGACTCCTCCAAATCTACGTAACAATCCATTTTGCCCAATCTAGTATCTGTTTTTCGATTAGACAGAATATTATGACTACTGATCATTGCAGAGTGCGCCTTTTATTGTATGATTTGGCTGAGGTTGTGTAGTACTTTCACTGATTGTAAATATATATAAAAAGCAATGCACATTATCTCTTTCTTTCCCTCACTCTCTCTCTCTCTTATGCCTCATTTAATAGTTTATTGAAACTCACTTGACATGTTTTGTGTTTGTGTGTGTGTGGCCAATGTCTTGAGTGAAAGTAAAATCACTCATTTTACATCTTGGTGGTTTATTCCAGGGGGTAGTGAAGTGCCTTTGGGTGGAATTAATATGAAAATATTTGCTAATCATGTTGTTCACAATGCACAATTATTATTTAAGTTCATAAACAGTATTTTTTGGTCAGAGCAAGCTCTTCCACCCCCTGATCAAACCATCCATGGTAGAGCTCAAGAAAACTGAAGTAGCTTGATTGTCGCCTCATCAAATTATTTTTATTACATTTTTAATTGGGGTGGTGGAATATGTTGTTTTGAGAGAGGGAAAGACGCTTTCAGTACTGCTAGCAGGTTGTTTCTTCTCCCTCTTGTCCTGGATCCACATACAAACAGAAACTGAATGCATGAACACAGCATGAACGGCTATGTGATCCCTCTGACCCCTCTAATGTTTTTGTGGAAAGTGGACTGGAGACAAAACAAGGAGAAAAAGAAAGGACCTCTTCCCTTAATCAACAACCCCATACACCCATCAGTTCATGTGCCTTCATCATGTACATGTGTATGCCTGCCTCTGATGTTTTTGACATCATTTTTCATGGACATCTTTGAAATAAATGATAAAAGTTGTTAGAAGTCATGGCCATTTTCTCTGTGTTGTGATTCTGTTCTCCTCATACCATCTACATCCCCAGGGTTTAGTTTCAGAATAGCAGAAATAAAATTAAAACTACTGCCAATAGGACCAGAAACAACACCTACAAGGAAAAACTACAACCCTTCCCGGCATTCACTTCTGCGCTACGTACTTCCGTTTTCCCACCATGCAATTTACAGAAAGATGGTGGGTGATAGCTTTGGTAATGTAGGTGCTGCTGTTATCTAGCACATTCTTGCATTTGTCAGTTCATGAATACGGGAATATTGGTGTAAATTGGATCCTACATAATGCCGAAATATTACGAGGATAAAGAGGAAGATAACAGAGCCTGCGCAGGAATCAGAGAGGACTTCAAGGCTTGTCTCCTTCAACATGACTGCGTGGTAAAGGTAAGTTAAACGTCCTCTGGTCACAACATCTCATGTACAGGTGTAAACAAGCATTAGTAGAAGTTTGATATAAACACATTTTGAGTTAAGGTATTTTTGCCTATGTCGGACCGCACTTGGATAGTTTCCATAGTACCCCAACCAATTAGTAATGTAACTTTAACAACTAACCTTAGTAACGAAGCGTCCAGGTGACGTTCACGTCCAGGTCAGTGTTACATACGGATTAAAGAGAGATTAAATTAACTGTCCACTATCAGATGAATATGTCTGCGGTTATCGGTTTTAATGTTCATTTATATGAGATCCAATAAATAAATAAAAATATCAGAGAAATCCAACTTGCAAACTCGAAAAACTACTCTGAGTTATTCACACTGCCAGCCTTACTGCAATAAAATACAATGTAAAAAGAGTCGCTTGTTGACAGCGGCATTGTGCGTTAACGTTGAGTTGCGGTTCTCGACATGCCAAACTCCATCCAAAAACATACAATTTAACATCCAGTCGTAAATATCAAACATATATAAAATAAACCAAGTGTTTATCAAATCGTCATAAGAAGAGGATTTATTCGGCTTGAAAATTTTTACTACTAGTCCACTTATAAACGATACATTTCGATAAGTGCTTCGTTTGCTAGCTCACTGGCTAAATTAGCTAAATTACTGCTTTGTCACCAAACTACAATGATTCAAGATGTTCAGCAGAAACACGTTTCTCTTAAAAGTCACTTTTTCATGAGGTCAGATTCAAGAGATTTATTCAGCCTAATTTAAGAAGAGTTTTCTCAAAACGTAAAGGAATATCTATCAGTGTATCACAAGTGTTCACATCTGGGGATGCAGGTTTACAATGGACAGGGAGGGGATGGATTCGCACATTAACTATATCTCTCAGGCAAATAAAGTGAAGAAAGTACAATATTTACCTCGGTGGTGAAGTGTAGGACAAGTACAATGAAGAATAAAATGAAAAATACTCAAGTGCAAGTACTTAAAGCTGAACACATAATGTGGAGGTACATCATGAGTTTGTTTCTTAATTGATATAACATTACATGTAAAATAAAAAAAAAAAAGTGAAAATAATTTTTAAATATATAATTCAAATATTTGTTTATATAACCCAAGACGTTTTTTTTAATATTGCATTTGAGGCAGGGAATGTACATTTTGCTCATGAGATGTGTATTTTAACTGTTTGTCCTCTAATTTGTCAGGAGGGGAAGATGCCCAGTGAGTGTTTGAAGGAAGGCCACTGCAAAGCCCTGCAGACATCCTTCTTTGAGTGCAAGAGGTCAATGGTAAGATGAATGGTTACAACAGTGCACTTTTGAACGCATTTGTGCAACATGTTAGAAGCAGAAGAGTAAAAAGAACAGGAAATTTTTTATCTTCCTCTTTCCTGACATCAGTAAACTGTGTTTTCCCAGAGTGACCAGAAGCCTAACAAAACAGGAATTATACTGAAATCAAAAGGTTGATAATGCTCAAATTATTGATAACTGTACAACAAGCCTTGCTGCACTCTAATCAACATCTGCCCTTTTTGACAGCTGGACACAAGGTCGAGATTCAGAGGACGGAAGGGGTATTGAGGAACCATCTGAAGGCGTATGCTGCCACTTGGTTGAAGGAATGCTGAAGCAAATGTAAATACTTGTAATGGATTTCAATAATTAATCTGCACTGCTTGTGTCAGTGGGAGCTACGGCCCTGTCTGAAGGACACGTGTCAAGCAGCAAAGGACTCCCAATTTTAAAGAACAATGTCCACTGACGCACAAGAGGATTACAACTCGTCAGCATCATGTGCTAAAAAGAGCTGGAGCTCTGTCTGGATCAATGTGTGTGTGTTGTGATGCAGTGAAATAATAAATAAAATGCAAAGTTTCTATTGACATTTGTTTATGAGTTTCTGTCATCACAAACATACGATTTTTTAGTGTAGAAAATTGACACATTATCTCTTCAAAATGCAGTAATGTTACATGATACAAAATTAACCTTAAGTCCTAGCTATTCCAGTGCAGATCTACACTATGCAGTTTTATATACATTATTTTGGCTTATTACTAAAAACACAAACAGAGAAATGACTCATTGTGAGTAGTACAACTACAACTTCTACAGCTCAACAGAAAACTAAATGAAAATATGTAGACGGATCAGAGACAGTGAACACTAATTCCTAATGATCCGTTATCGTAAAGCAGCCATCATCATGTGCTCAAACTTCTCCATATCCACCTTCTTCATGATGAAAACCTTGCGAGCCTTCTTCAGGAAGCCCACAGTATCCACCACCATCATGCCTCTGGTGTGCGTGCCCGTCAGCTCCACGCTCACCGGGTAATGGTCGCTTTCCAAGATGAACGAATCGTCTACGGCGGCCGCCATGGCGTACGAGTCACAGGAAACCAAACCTGTGCCGCCCACAAACTCTTTCTCGCAGCGCTCGCCTTTGGACGCCTCGATGCTGTGGCGGAAGATCCGGGACATGAAGTGAGCTTTGTCTGTGTCCTGCCCCAACCAGGCGTCACAAAACGCCTAAAAAAAATAAAATAAACAAAGAGCAGCAAAGTTTGTTTTATACTTCTCCTGAAATAATCAATTACCACAGAGTATTACAACTTACTATCCTTGTGCAGGGAAATACAGCACAAAATGAACTCAGTGGAAGTACACTGCTTTCAAATGTGTACTTAGATACACTTAAAATGAATTTAAATGTAAGTATAATACAATTAAGTAAACTAATTGTTTTACAATGGACTTGAAAATAAGTATTCTTCCATAAAGACACCAATTTTATTTTTTATGAGTATTTACCCAGTCTATATTATTTTTAAAAAAAAAACTCTTAAAACTCTTAAAAATACATCTTTAAATACACTAAAAATAAATTTTATTTTAATTTACATTTTTAGTTTTTTTTGTTTGTACATTCATGTTGATCTGAAGTAATATCAGTTGAAGTATTGTGCCACAAAATGCTTACTTTTATTATAATTTAGTTAACTCAAATTCAACTAAATAAAATACTATCAAAATGTACCTTATATTCCTATGCATTATATTACTAGAGCGCTCCAACAGAGATGGCAGACTGATGGCACACCTGGCTCAGATTAATCAATCAGCTGATCTGACTCAGGTGTGCTGCTGCTCGTTTGGACCGCAGCGCTGCAGTCACACGGTCATGTCACGGTTCAGTTTAACCCTCCTGCACTAAAGTATTTTACTTTTATTTTACCCTTTCAGTCCTGTTATTAGTTTGAGTAAGAAGCTCACCCAGGACAGCTTGCTGTAGCAGGTGAACTCCCAGCAGGCCAGGTAGGTGGGACAGTCGTAGTCGTTCAGGACGATGTAAGCAGCCTCTGGATCAGCAGCAAAGTTGAACTCGCTACACACAGTCGTGTTTCCTCGAGCTGAAGGAGGAGAAGCACAGAAAACCACTGATTACACACTGTGCTCCACCACACAGCTACAGGATGTGGACACAATAATAAGAACTTGATAATCAAGCATTTAGACTATTGAGGAATTTTAGTTCAAACAATTATTCCTCTTATTGTCTCTTTGTTTCTGAGCAGGGTTATAGGAAATCTAGTGGCTCAAATCATGAATGGTGTAGCATGGGCCCAAGAAGTAACTATCTATTTGGTTGTTTTTTTGGATTTGGATCATGCTATTTGTCTTGTTGACATATTTGACTCGGCTAGTTTTATTCCACCAATCGTCTCAAACCTGACGAGGATCAAGGAAAGCAGAAAATCTTCACCTTGAGGAATTTGAAGCCTTGTGATGTTTTGCTTCAAAACAAACTGAGATGATTACTCAGTTAGGAAAATAGTTGATTAGTTACATCAGTGTGGATAAACTGATGGTCAGACTCACACTCAGTGTTTCCTCCCATGATGTAGAGCCCTCGGAGTTTGCTTGGTAGAGAGGGATCCATCCTCACAGCCAGAGCCAGGTTGGTGAGAGGTGCAGTGGCAACCAGAGACACCTGAGGAACAAACCCAAACCTTAAAATTCACATAAAACACACACACACACAGAATGGTGTCACACCTCTCACCTCTCCTGGGTTCTCGTTGACAATCCTGATCATGGCTGACACAGCGCCCTCCTTCTGAACCAGATCCAGACTGGGAACGTTGGGGTCTGGGGCGTCTCCAAGCCCGTCCAGCCCGTGGAAGTGTCCCGCATCGAGACTGTTCCCGAGGATCGGCTTGTCTGAACCTTTAAACACGGGAATCTGGAACAAATAGGAGGACAGAAGAATAAACACACACAGCTTATTTAATTCAGAAATAACTAAGAAGATGATGCACAATGGAGTGTTACTCTGTTTTTACTTTGAAGATAAATAGGTAGCCAGAATGACTGAAAGGCATCAAAATTTATGTTGTTTGCAAATGGTAGATCTTCTTGACCCTCAGCAGAGCTCCTCAAATCCTGCACACCTGAGCTGGGCAGGATGCTGGAGCTGGACTGTAGGACTATTTCTGATTATTCCACTTAAATGATCAATGTTTGTTCCTTCTGTGTCCCACGGTTGAGGCAAGTTGAGTATCCTTGATTTATACAAATGGAGCATATATTTTAAATAAAACAAGTATTCAGATTTCGATAAATGTAAATCAATGAGATTTCAGATTCTGATTTATGGCAATTTGATTTGAATAGTGAAAAAGCCACTTTATTTGTAATGTTGTAAATTATAAGCAGTCATAAATATATCTGATGTTTGCTTTCATTTCCTTTTTTCCAGCCCCTGGCCAAAACCAGAGAGCATTCCCCACTCCTCTTGGTACTAAACTTCCTTAGTCTCCCGCTGAAAACGGTGCTACAGCTCAGACTTTTCCTCACTGAGGTCAGACTGGTCTTGTTCTCTTTCCTGCCTCATGTCATGTGGCCTGAGGAACAACAGCTCGTTGTTGGTCAACTTTTTCAAACAGCATACATGCTTTGGGAAATTCCTCTCACACAGAAAAAAAAAACACTCAATATTTGCCTGTAAATCATGTTGGGATCATTAAATATCGACAATGCATGAAAACGACAGTGCAGCACTCACCTCCAGTCTGTTGCAGGCTTGAAGAACCCGCAGTGTGTTCTTACACACATTCTCCACCGTGGTGTTTCCATGCACACACGTGACGCCCAGGAGCTCCACGTCGGGGGCGGCCAGCGCTAACATGATGGCCTGAGCATCGTCGACCCCACAGTCCACATCCACCAGCAGCTTCTTTCTCATCGTGGAGCCTGAAGAGCAAACACTTCAGTCTGCCGTCCTGACTGCTAATTTATAATTTTACTCTTCTGGTAAATGAGTAAGCTGGAGATAACATTTCACCTACAGAAAGATTTACAGGTTGTAAAATCAGTGAACATCTTTAAAACAGTGGCACACGTTTATCAGAGACGACTCCTACCTGTACCTGAGTGTGAGACGGATGAGCTGTAGTGTTTGTTTGCTGCTTCTCTTCTCACAGACTGGAAACTCCGACGCTCAGCTGCACGCAACCTTTGAGCAGCAAGAAGGAAATCACAAACTGAATGGAGAGCGCACTGAGCGGGAGGAGTCAGGAAGCAGGAGTTAATAATTTATCAGCTGTTGATCAGTGTCTTTCATTATGTGTGGAATAAAAACAAACAACCTGCTGGGGAACCTTTTTCTGCTCCCAAGTGTCCCATTCAGAACACATTAAAATTATATGAACAAAGTGCATTTTCACAGGTAATTAAAGGTGCTTCAATATTGTTTAGTAATATTAGTAATAACATATAACCAGTTATAGTTCTGAATTCAACATTTTTGCTAAAGTACAGAAGTATGCATGGCAAAATGTGCTTGAATATTAAA
>JAOWBC010000002.1:17033754-17044344 GCA_028566105.1 Hypoplectrus providencianus | reverse complement strand
ATGTGAATGATCTTGAATTATATAGATCATCACAATTAAATACAGCTAATATTAACCTTTAATCTACAAGCCCCAAAGGAGAAGATTTATATTTGAATCCTGTTTGACACTGTGGAATTACAGCCATGTGTTCATCACACAAAGTCATTCAGCCCAATAAGACTTTTCCCTCCTGACTTGCATTGTGAAAGGGATGCTTTTAAATCTGTGGCCACATTGTTTGGAGCTTCGCAGCCTCCAACAACCATCAGTGTTTGATCAATCCGGAACAATAAGATTTGTAAAGTGTAGAGGAGCCGCATAAGTAAATTGTTATTTAAAAGTCCCTTTTCAAATTAGGCACTTAATTTTAAATCTGATCCATAGATCCATAGAAGACCTGGACAAATTACTTCACATTTTGGCTTTTTTGCTGAGTGATTTTCATAGGAATGAACAGTGCCAAATCCACTTCTCTTTAATCATCTTGCTCGACATTATTGTCTGAAAATAAATGAACACTTCTTCATATTTAAACAAGAAAAACAGGAAAAGAAATGCAGGCCAGGTGACTGCAGCATAGGAAACAAACCTTCAAGTCTGGACCAGGGGCCTTTCTGTCCCCTCTCTCCCTGCCTCTCCTGTCCGTCTCTCTGGCTGTGTAAAAAAGCAGGAATGCCTAAGAAATAATCTTGAAGAAGTTTAGAGGTATATGACAGTAGCAGCTTTGGTTTTTTTCATATAAATAGGGGGAGTGTATAGGCTGGTTGTGTGAAGGGATTATAAAGTCCACAGAGACGCTGCGGGACATGTTGAAGTCCTTCACTCGTCTGGTTGAGGAAAGAAGATAAGTTCGACTCTCAGTCAACACTTGTATATTTAACCTTGAGGGAAGTTCAAGTTAATTGGAAAACACTCTTTGCCTGAGTGCTCTCACCTCATGGCACGTAGTGTAGTTATCATAGCTTATCTTCCAAATGTATCATAATCCCACATGACATGCAAGTCAGATTTCATCCAAATCTGATTACTTTCAACTCTCAGAAAAAGCAAAGTATTTGAATTGCATGAACAATATGGCAAGTCATATTACACGCTGCTTTCCTCTTTAGAGATAGTTTTACATAATTTCCCATTCGTTTTGAAATAATGAATAGACAATGGGCTGTATAATTGTGAGAATTTACAATTCAGAGGACTACGTCGTATAATCACCATGCATAATTCAGAGAGTGCAGCACATAGGTCACCGGTGGCAGTGGCACAAAAAAGTAACTCGGGTCATCAAACAAACAGCGGAAAATCAACACTTTTATTGGCAATCGGCTTGAAACATTCAACAAAATCTGTTTGATGAGGAGACATATTTCTTCAAGATCATAGAGGGAATATAAGGACGTACAAGCAGAGCATCCAATTATCTGCATACCTCATATATTATCATTTCAGCTCTGTAAGTTCAGAGGAACTCAGTGATGTGTAAAGAGGCACCGGCGGCATAAAAACGGGTATTACATTGTTGGCCAGTGAAAGCTACACCTGTACTGAGTGGATCCTTTCTGCCCCTCTAACATGCTCTGGCCTCACACCTCAGTTTGTGCATATAAATTACATTCCAAAGTGTATATGGATAGCCCTTGTTCATACTCAAGGTCTCTTGTTTCAAAGGCATGCTAATGTCTTTCACAGTAAAACTCCTCTCAGCGGCCCTCTTTTAACTGTCGGAGCAACTGTGTAGGAGATGATTGGGACTCTTCAACCATCTTTCCTCTTGAATATTCATACATTTTTAATGGCACATATATATCCACAAATCCTAAACAAAGAGAGATTTCGTTCAAGACTGGGTTTCCTATTTCAGCGCAGAGAGTTTTCACGTGTTAGATAAATTAGTAAAATCTTCAGCTTGGTTCCTCTCATGCTGTTTGAGGGATCCATACTGTGTTGGCACCCACTAGTTATGAATTTCTCACTTTTAAGTTCTTTCTTTGGGATTGTCGCGTTTCAGCATCGGCTCCTTATTTGGGTATAGCTTCCCCTCGAGCAATTAATTAATGCCACAGTACAAACAGCCGATGGATTCGGTCATGAATATTCAAATCTACCATCTCGCATATCATTTCTTATGCAGTGTTGTAACACGGGGCGCCGGAGACGCAGACATCAGGGCTTCAAAAGACCGAACCTGTCTGTCCCCATCTGAACAGCAGGTCTGTCCCCACATTCATCACAAAGGAAGACAAACTGCTGAAATGTACAATTACACTAGTTTGATTTATTTATTAATCTAATTCATATACATTTATTATACATCACATCATTTTAGTAGACATACCTGTAAAGTCATCATTCATGGTGCCTATAAGGTTCAGTTTATTTCTCACACTGCCACAGAAGTGTTAATTATATGTGTTAGCATTGATGTTACATTTAGTGCTGCTGCTGTATTGGAGTTTAGAGAGAAAAAGATTAAAACGCCTCTCAGTATAAAGAAATTCAATATTTTTTGTATTTATTTTATAATATGAAATCATGCTGTGAGAAACATATTAAACTAAATTAAAAAATGTGCTACTAACAGTAGTGGCCACTGACAAGCTAAATATTATTTTAATGTAAATCTAAGATGCAGGTTCAAAAGTTTAAATATATAACACGGAGAAGATAAAAAGGTAATTTTCTCTTATGAAGACTACAGTGACCACATATATGATAAACATATCTTAAATACATTTTTTAATGAAACACACTTTTTTAAAATCATATTGTATATGCATTATTTTGTAAAAGATGAAAAAAAGGATTTATTGACAACCTTTTAGTCCTTCTGAAAAAAAAAATATATCTATGTATACATTTTTGAAGTCCCTCTCTCTTTTTACCCCAACAGACTTCATCAAAACAATACAGAAATTTACAATCTGAACATACACTGATAAATATTATTACATTTAAGGGACGGAAATGTTTCAGCACCAGTATATTTTTATCTGCTTGCTCGCAGGTTCACTTCACACACGTTAACCCTGTGATTCTCTGTTGTTCCGTTCGGCTGAATCAAAGTCCCTCAGTCTGTTTTTAATGCTACACATGTTTATTAATGCTATTTTACAAGAGGGCACTGTCATATCTGTTAAGCATGTCAGCATGCGTAAACAGATTCAATAAAACACAAACTTCATATTTACCATATTTAATAGATAAAAATATACAATTCTAATGCAACCCTGCAAATGATTTCTCCTCTCTTTGTCTCACTCTTCATGTGTATTCATAAGAGTTGCTTCATATGCAACCTCACTTCATTAGAGTAACATTTATGAAAATGATGTATTATGTATTGAGATTGCTGCAAAGCAAACGCGGCCCTATTATTAACACTTGAACTACATCTGTACAGACATTAGAGTCACACCGGCTGATGTCTTGCTAAAGTTCTAACAGTGAAACCAGATTTCTTTAGCCGAGATTTAGACACAACGAACAACAAAACTGACAGAAACAGGGACTCTTTGTGTTGGCTGTGGTAATGTATGTATGCTGCAGTAATGTGGCTCTGATTAGGAGCAGAGTGAAATAAGGAAACAAGAGATAAAGGAAGCCAAAACTACAAAAATAAAAGGTTAATTTCACAGTGTTCTTACTGCACTAGTCATTGAAAAACATTGTTGAATTGAATTGACACAAAAGCAATGTCAAATTAAAAGACATAGAAAGCAACACAATATAAGAAAGAAAGAGAAACTACATCACAGAACAAATATTCTGTCCAGACGCAGACTGAAAGCTCTACCTACTGATTCCTTCTGCAGCAGCTTTGACGACAAACAATCCTTTTTCTTGCTTGAAGTTTCAAATTAAATCCAAAAGTTAGCCGGAGCAGCGTTACAATCCTTTTTCTCTCTCCACCAACAGGCTTCATGTGTGTCCCCGTCCTGTAGCTGCTGCTTTGCTTTTATACTGGTTTAACTTGCAAAATTATACCTTTGACCCCGAGTAGGACTGACATTCCTTGAAAGTAAAATCTTGTGCGAGTGAGTGTGGTGTTTGGTTTTGCAATGGTAGGAGTAGACTTTGTATTAATTGAAGTATAATGATATCCCTAGCTTGGATGTTGGGGAAAGGAGAGAGCAGTGAATAATGTATCCCCATGCAGATTATAGATGAATATGTTCATATATTCATGTATTAATTTATACATTTGAATTGCAATTTAGATTTATCTTATATTTCCATTCCTTAGTTGTAAAGCATCTCGCTTTTAATCAGTCAGAAAACATGTTTAGCAGTAGTAATTAAGAATTAAGAAGGATTGTAAAACAAGCGAAATGTCACACTTGAATCTGTTTTTCCTCATTTTGTCTTTCCCATTCTCCTACTCCTATTAAAGCATATTTACTGTGTCTGTTTTCTTCCTTTCTAGCCTCTCTTTCTCTTTCCCCTTCATGTCTGAAGATGAACCAAAGAGGAGAAAAGCTCTCCGCAAAGTTCTGCAAAGTTTTAGAGAGTAAAAAAAAAGGAAATGCCAGCTGAGGAGACGCTGCCGGGCTCCAGGCGGTGGAAGTCACATGCCAGAGGGACCATACGAAGGCTGGTAAATGTTACCGATGATAAATAAACATTATTTAAAAGATGTGTCAGCTCCTGTTAGAACGTAGCCGTGCTTCACTTGTTTCGCTGCTCTGAGGGTATAAGGAATATTTAATCACTCCTCTGAATGATATGAATAATCACAGATACCGTTTCCTGGGAGCCACGAGCACACACACATTAGTGATGGCTTACATAATATTTACATACTAACGATTTGAGTGTGTGAGCATGTAGAAGCAGTAAGAAGTTTAAATGTTACATGCTCTCTCAAGAATAATGAGCACGACAGCTATTGTTCAGTCTGAGCTGAAGACAATAGAGTGAACACAGTGTTGGATCACTGCAGCTCATCAATACAATATCACTGCCGTCATCTGGAGCCTACGCTGCAGATATCACCGCTTTTCTCTCTTTTATTCCACTTGCGTTTGATTTTTCCACTGCCAAGAAGTTATTAAACCACATATATTGTAAATGGTATGTATAAAGACAAAAGGAAATTGTTTACGGCTGTGATAATATTTGTGCATTTACTAACTGGATTGACTTCAGAAAATTTTTTATTGAGAAATCTTTGATGATAAAAAAAAAGATGTCAAACTGTACAGCTGAAACTAAAGTTATTCTCATCATGTACTCTTTATTTTAGCCATTTATCAATTAAAAGATGTAATTCGGTGCAAAATAAGCTTTGCAACTTTCCACAGATCAAGGTAGTCTTCATATGTTGTTTCGTCCAGATCCCCAAAATATTCAGTTTACAGTGATTTATGAGAAATAAAAACCTTTACATTCATGATTCTGGCTCAAGAAAATGTTTAACATTGTTTCATCTTTGCTTGAAAAAATAATTTAAATGTTTTTTGTGTTTCTTTAGACCTGCTAAGTGAAATGTTTCATCATTGTATTACCATTATTGCACAATGAAAACAAGTCTAACAAGATCAGCTATACAGACCGTTCCATTATACATGTTGGGGATCATAGTGCAGAGTTAAAGATTGTCAACTGTTTTTTTATTTGCATGGATATCACAACGATGACCTTGTAAAGCAGGAGGTTGAAGGCCTTTAACCTTTATAAAACATATTTTGACCTTAGAGCACGCGCAGCTTCATAAATAGGATGTTTAGTGGATTATTTACATGTAAACACTTCAGTAGGAATATAGTGTCTTTTTTCAGAACAAAGACAAAATTTGCTTAAGTAAATACATATACTTGATGACACAAAGTGCTGCTGATGGCTGTTTGGTGTGTTGGAGCTCCTCAGTGTTTATACGTCTTGGTTTTGCTCGCTGGGATCAAAGGCTGACCCAGAGACACTTTGGCTTGTGAGTCACTGCATATTCCTCTGCAGAGCTGGAATTCTCAATGTTACGATCCAATCACATGAGTCACATGAAAAAAGGCCGCTGACCCCACTGAGAATGAAACCCCCCAGAATGCAACTTTCTCAATAACATCAAGAAAAACAGCTAATTGACGTCAGACTCTGCAGGACTGTAATGGGTTTGTATTCCTGTGTCTCTGCTTGGCCTGTGTGTAACCCCGGTCCAGCCCCCGGTAGAAGATATCATGCTGCCAGGCTGGATACAGGACACCTGCTTGTTGGCATGGCGACATCTGAGCCTCCGGGATGAGCAAAGGGGCATCTGTTCGGCACAGAGAGAGAGGGCCGAACGACAGGCTTCAGAGCAGGACTTGGCATCTGCACACACACATCGGGAAAATTAAAGACGGAGAAAGATCTGATGTTTTACTGACCTGTTGTTAAGTGACACGGCAACCATCCATCCATCCATCCATTCATCCATCCATCCATCCATCCATCCATCCATCCATCCATCCATCCAACATTATTCTTCTGCTGTGGGAGTAAACTGATGGAGTTTTTCCCTCTGCTAACTCACATGTAAACATTAATCGATGCACATTTAATGAAGCATTTTAGTGTGATAGAACTCTCCTTTCTCCACAGGAAGATTTCAGACTGAAAACATTTTTTAAGAGAATCATGCTACTGTAAAAGCTGTCTGTCATAAGACAACATCTGTTGGAAAACATCTGCATCAGTACTGGCCAGTATGGTGTGAATTTGCTGTAAAGATATTTTTTCAATCTGCCTCTGACTTCTCTGGCTTCTTGTGATTCCTTCTTGTTTGAACTTTTTCTCTCCAGCCTTGCCATCTGTTCCTCCATCATGCTCCTGTTGCTTGTAGTGAGCATCTTCCTGTTTGAACAGCCTTGAATGCTGCAGAACATAAAATCCAAGTTTTATTCATTTTATTTAAGATCAAATTAGGTGCAAAATCTTACAAAATATAATCAGATTTTGTGGATTTTGCTGAGGTGAATCCTCATGTCAGGATACACACGGGGATTTATGACGATTGATTATAATTCAGGCATGTTTTATTGATCTGTGTCATGTTTTTAGACCAGTGCACGGTAGATAAACAGGCTGACATAATTATATCAAGTTTAACATTCTTCTACATTATTACAATCATGATTTGCATGTCATCTGCCACTGCAACATGTCATCTTTAAGGACGAATTTATATACTTTTATTACCAGTTTAAGTAAATTAAATATACATTCAATGGTGTTCAAGTCCATCAGAATATGAATGAATATTTATTGTGATTGTCAGGTTTGAAGGTGCGTCACATGCACTCTTCTCCTTTTTATAACCTTCACTAAATGCTTAAGCAGCATTTTATTCTCATTTCAGTCCCTGGGAATACATTTTCTCAGAGTGAGTTTAATATCTTTTTTTGCATTACGTGCCACAATGATGGATTATCTTGATTGTAGATCCGAGCCTTGACAAGGGAGAGCTGGGGGAAAGAAGCAGGATAAACCGTCTTTTGGTGGCGTTTGTCCAACTTCACAGACCTATCAACGCAGGACAATAAATCTTCTGAATGCATATTTAATATTAAATCAATGTACACTGTAGCTTGAAGGTTAACCTGCTTTTTTGTGCAAATTTGTTATTCAAATGCATCCTGCCTGGTATGGCAGCCTTTGTCCATTCTCAGCACCCATGTGTGGTTCACTGACTGCCTGTGAGTTACTGTAAAAGGAATTAAAACAGCATATGACCTTAACTAAAATAATGTTCCATATAAGCGTATGCATCTCTTTAAAGTGAATAGATTTGTTTAGTTATTACAATAATGTCTGAAGACCACGGTTCTGCTGATTCATTGGGACAGGTGAACTCAAACCACTGTACTCCATCTAACATCTTGAACCTCTTTGTGCTGTAATACTGAGGGACTGCTCTTGTGTCCAAACATGAACATCATTATTAAGAAATACTGCTGACATATTGGTCCAATTTTCTCTCTAGAACAATTTTAATTCCCTTATGAATCTAAACCAACAGCCAAGGTCTATTTAACTAAAATACTGACATTTTTGATTAACAGCATTCAAGGCTGCTTCAGCTGATTTCATTTTATTCATTTGTTTTTGTGCAAGACTGCAAGTGGCCCTTTAATCAAGACAACGTTTAACAATTATTATTCATATTGTTCATTTTTTTATTGAACATTATGAACGTAGAGTCATTCACAAGTCCTTAAGATTATGATTCAGTCAGATACTCTAATAATCAAGATAATCAGCTATATAAAATATGAAAACTAACATAAAACAAACAAAATCAGCCATTCAAAAATGAATATTTGGGGCTGTACAATTTTTGTTCAATAAGTAATATAAAATTTCTGTATTTTGTCCTATGATTTTGTTGTCGACCCCTTAATTTAGTTTACGTCACATAACGACCGGCGGCAGGTGAAAGGTCATCATGTCACGTGACCTCTGTTTGGCTAACGCGCTGCAGACTCCGGACCTGTGCTGAGAGAGACAGAGCGGGAAAGTTTTAATTGGTGAGTTTTCGTGACTGATTATCGCGTTTTATTTCCACCCTTAGCGTTATGTGGCGTCACCTCCAAATCAAATCGTGCGTTATGTGTCATATCACCTGTACTTCAGGCTCACAGTGGCGCTCACCTGTGGCTCTCTGTGAGTGTTTAACTCGTTGCTGTGCAGTGGTTGATGTCGATGTTACAGTGAGCAGGACAGAGTCTGGAGAACTTTGAAGCATTTGAATCATTCACTTTCTGTCTTTTTGCCTTTCGTTGTTTTCCCTGATTTGTGTGAGTGAGTCTGCGCAGGCCTGCTTGAAGCTTTCAGGATTTAAATAAAGCTGTGCTGTAATTTATAAAGCATTGCAACGTTTTGATGTGGATTTGACTTTCAATCTCCACATTGTTCTTAATTGGTATTCAGTACCGATCTGTAGACTAATTTATCAGTTAGCCAGGTGTACCTAATAAAGTGGCAGTGTGGTTTTCTGCAGCTCTAGCCCATCTGCTTCAAGGTCAGATGTGTTGTGCATTCAGAGATGGTTGGTGGAAGTGGTTTTTTGAGTTACTGTTGTTTCTGTCGTCTCCAACCAGTCCGACCATTCTCCTCTGGCATCAACAAGGGATTTAGTTCAATTTTCTCTTTTTTGACAGTTCTGAGATGGTTGTGCATCAAAATCCCTGTAGATCAGTAGTTTGTGAAATAAAAACCATGTCATGTTCAAAGTCACTTAAATCCCCTTTGTTCCCTATTCTGATTTAGGTCGTCCTCACCATTTGAACAGGTTAACCTCATATAGTGGCCTTTGATTTTTTGCATGCAAAAAAGTTAGTTGTGTCTGATTAAAATACTCCCACTTTTTCTTTTCCTTATTGTTCATCCAGGCAAATGATTTTGTTTGTAATAGAGTAACATATTGCGTTTTTTTGTACATAAAACTAAAACTGAAACATCCACATGTTGACACTGTGACTTCCAGTCTTAAATATCCATGAACTGAACCTGCTTCCTCTGCAGGAATCCTGCAGACTTAGCTGTGGCCTCAGCCGACCATGCCCCTTAAGCTTAAAGATAAACACTTTAAAAAAGCTAATTGATAAAACAGATTTGACACAAGAGGATATACAAAATATTTTTGGGGTGAGGATGCAACATCAGCCGGGGAAAGCTTCTTTTTTATATGACATCAAGTGCACAACATTCATAAAGAGCGCTGTTGAGGTGAATCAAGGTAAAAGCCATTTTCTCTTATTGATTTCCTTTTTCACTATTTTAGCCACTCAGCAGAAGATAAACATGCAGAAAAGCTACATGGAGGTTACAGCTCAATGCTTCCCAAATATGCAGTCAATTCAGAGTATGAATTATCCGCATTTGTAGTTTCAGTATTCCTGCTGGATGCCGACACTGTGTAGTACCATGTCAACAAATCTCTTCAAAAGTTGTGTTTTTCTTAAAGCCCAAGGAGGCTTATTGTGACACGGATTTATGCTCCAAAGCTGCAGAACAAATTCAGGGTTCACTGATTAGAGGCTGAAATTATTAATTTATATTTAAATGTTCATTAAGTCTCAACTGTTAAAGGGACAGTTAGGGTTAACTGAATTAGGGTTGAGATATTTATCCATATTCATATTACCTATAGTAGACAGTGATCGGCATGCCCCCTCTTGTGAAGCAGAAGGGAAATCAGCAGATTAATTTGCAAATGTGTGATATCAATTCTGTAAGTGTCTGTTATATTTATAATTATTTGTTAGACAGCCCCATTGAGGGTTACATGGCATGGGGGGAAATTAAGTATTTCTATGCTCTTGTCGAATCCACCAGACTTCATTTACAAAAGCAGCAATTTTACCTCACAAGCAAACAGGAGGTTCTGGTCTAACACTGCTTCAGTTGTTTTGCATATTTTGTGTTACTGTGTGACGCTGCTACTCTGGACTTCCTCTTTAAAACACCAAAATCGCACAATAACACAAAGAAATGAGCCCATCGAGGCAGAGCAGTACAAGCAGCTCCTGTGTTCAAGATAAAGTCACTGATTTTGTTAATAGGTCTGGTGGCTTTGAGGAGAGCATAAAATGGCATCAGTTCCCTCCACATAAACTTAAACAGGGGCTGTCTGACAGC